>VWYE01013782.1:72099-97090 GCA_013398995.1 Alaudala cheleensis
AAACAAATGAGCTCCCTCACAAGGCTTTCAGTGTTGCGTTTCCCCCAGGAAAGCCGGCTTGGAAGGGGAAACGGGGGTTATTTTCTTTACACGAGTAAAAAAAAAGTCTATTTTTGAACGTGATATAGTGAGGGAAGTCTCAGTATTAATGACTTTGCTGAGCTTTAATCACCATAAAAGATGAACGCAGCAGGCTGGGAGCTGAAGCCCGTGGAAAGGCAGAGGAATCTGTGTTTTTAGGAGCCCTTCTCAGTGTGTTCCCAGCTCTGCTCCATCGGTTCTTGGGGTGTTGTGAGCATCCCGGACCGCCAGGACCCCACTGACTGTCCCTCCTCACCCCAGGGAAGGACTCACAGCCGCCTCCGGTGCCTCCTTGCACCTCCTGAGGTCATTTTATAACGCTCCAAGAGAGGTATAAAAAGTGTCAGGAAGCTGCTGCCTGCCCCCGGCCCCCGCGCGGGGGTGATTGATAGAACGTGTCACTGCCAAATTGCTCACATAAAAAAATGATTCACAGCAGCTCCCTGACGCTGTCCTTCCCCTGTGCAGCACCGTGGAACTGCAGGTACCACCCGGCTGCTCATCGAGAGCTTCTCAACTCTGCTCACAAAGGGGTAGGAACGGCTCGATGGGGTGAAAATGCCGATAATCACAGAAGAATGTGCTGCCACAGTCCCCAAACACAGAATTATGGCCAGCACAGCAGCACTGGGTAGGGCTTGGCTGGCTGCTCTGCGCCAGATGTGTTAACTTGATCAGGAGAATAAATCAGGAGCTTGTTTTGTCCTAAAGCACGCATTATTTTTTTCCCCCTTTTCTAAAGCAAATTCCTGTTTCATCCTTCTGAAGGGGGGCCATTTAATAGCGTGTGAAATGGAATGTCAACAGGAATTAGAACAAATGGCGCTGGGAGCCCCAAGAGACGCCGGGTTTCTGCTGGGGAATGTTTCCAGCCGGGCTCTGCGGGGAGAGGTCTCAGGTGCTGCTCCCGGAGCCGGAGCCCGGCGCTGCCCGCAGCCCTTTGTGGGAGCTTCCCCGGGGCTCTCGGGGGCTCCGGGAGCCCTGAAAGCGGCGAGCTGGAGCTGCTGCAGTGCACGGGGGGCTCAGAGCCCGCTGTTCCCTCTGCAGGGCAGCGCTGGGGGGTCCCTGCTGCTCCCGGAGCCCGGGGATGGGCACGGGGATCCGGTACCGGGGGGATCCCGGTACTGGGGGCGATCCTGATCCCGAGGGGATCCCGGTACTGGGGGTACCCTGATCCCAACCCCGGTCCCGGGGGGATCCCGGTTCCGAGAAGATCCTGATCCCAACCCCGGTCCCAAGGGGATCCCGGTCCCAAGGGGATCCAGGTCCCAGTCCCGGGGGATCCGGGTACTGGGGGAATCCTGATCTCGATCCCGGGGGGCTCCAGTCCAGAGGGGATCCCGGTACCGAGGAGATCCCAGTCCCGGGGGAAACCTGATCCCGAACCCGGGGGGGATCCTGGTCCAGAGAGGATCCCAGTCCCAATGGGATCCTGGTCCCGATCCTGAAGGGATCCCAGTCCGGAGAGGATCCTGATCCCAAGGGGATTTTGGTCCCGAGGGGATCCCAGTCCCGATCCCGAGGGGATTTTGGTCCCGAGGGTTGTAGCCGGTCCCAAGGGGCTCCAGCAGCCGCTCCAGGGAGGCACGGGAAGGGCAGGATGAGATGGCCACGAAGGAATTGTGTCCCTGTAGCTGGGGTTGATGGAATCCAAGTCACAGAATGTCCTGAGCTGAGGGGACCCTCAAGGATCATCAGAGCCCCGCTCCTGTTCCTGAACAGACACCCCAAAATCGCACCCGGGAGCGGTGTCCTGATGCTCCTGGAGCTGTGCAGGTGAGCTCCAGGTAGTTCCAGGTGAGCTCCAGGTGAGCTCCAGGCTCTCAGGGCCGTGCTGAGCTCCTGCAGGATCGGCTCCTCGTGGCACAGATGGAGCCGGAGCCATAAACAAATCCCTGCCCTTGGGGTTATTGCTTTTATCACCACAGAGCTCCTTGTTCAGGGGAAGTTCAGAAACGACGTGAAAACATAAATGTGAGCGATGCAAATAAGTCTTTCTGACATAATTGTTCACTAGACTCATTATTATGGAAATAAATTTCAAATGTGACTTTTCAGAGCTGCCGAAAGACATCACTCTGTAGAGCTGCTCTCTGCCTCCTCGACGAGCAAATGCCAAAATCTGTGCTGTGTCGGGGATGCTTTTCAGATGCTGCTTGTTCTGAAAGTAATTCCAGTGAAACAAAGGCCACTGGATAATTAGGAAGTGCCTGTGGAGGTGGGTGAGCTCCCGCTGGGGCCGGGGCTTGGCACGCTCAGGTGCTCTGCCCTCATTGTGGCCCATTTGCATTCTGCACAGAGGTGGCAGACGTATGATTGTGATGTTGCTCACTGCATAAAGCCCAATTAATGAAAGGTTAGGAGGCAATTAAAAAAAATCACAGAGTGTCCTTTATTTCCAAGTGAAGTTTACGCTGCAGGGCAAGTTCCTGGAATGCTACAAAGCCCTTTTGGAAGGCTGAGGCAGCTGCTGTGGTGTATTTGTGTTTGGTTTGACCCCTGTAGGATTTTGTGGGTTTCTCTAAAGGGATAGAAACAACACACGAGTCCCAGTCGACCCCAATAAATAGCCCCTAAATGGATTTGTGCCTCTGCTCTTCAAAGGCTCGTGAATGTGGGAGAACAGAACTGAAATGAGCTGTGTAAAAACGACCCACCTGGGCAGAGAATTTACAGATGTTCCTGAGATGAGCAAGAAAATTGCAGGTGGAAAGGTGCCAGACTGACTCTCTGAACACACATCAGAAAACCTCAGTGCCACCCCTTGCCTGTCTGCAGGAGGTGACCTGTTCTGGTCACCCTCTGTGGACATCAAGGCCTTTCTAGAAACAGGGCATGCTTTGATCAGAGCTGCCTCAGGCCCTGGCTCTGGTGCTGGGCTGGGCTCAGGGAGTGCACAGGTTCCTCTGCTCCACTGCTGCCCCAAAGCAGCTGCAGGGAATTCTTTCTTGTGTGGGAGAAGTTCAGTCTTTCTCTGACTTGGATTTTACAGCTGCCAAATAGAGATGTCAGTGTTTATCTAGGGAGGCAGTGAACTTGAATAAATGGTTGTAGCGTGCTCTGACAGACTTGGTACAGAAATGTCATTAAAATTCACCTCTCTGGAGTTATTTATTCCTTTTGTTATCGGGCCAGTGATACGTGGAGAGGTTTCCTGACTGCCAAGGAACCTGTTGCTGTTATAGCTGGTGCAAAAGTGAGTGGGAGTGTGCAGGAGCTGCCTGAGCACACTTGGGGTTGCAAACGGTGTTACTGTGTCCCACATCTGTAATTAAACTGATTGACCTTTCCGTGTCCAGGCTGGAGGGGAGAAAAGCACTGGAGAAGAGGATTGAGGAGTGAATGAGATGCCAAAGCAAATCTCATTTAGTCACCCCATGTGTCAATACAGAGCTGGGAGCACAGCAGTCCCTGAAATCACCTCCCTGCAGCTGCAGAGCTGCCCCAGGGCACAGCCTCGGCAGCTGCTGGGGGCAGCTCCAGGCTCAGCACGGGCAATTCCCCCTAAAACCGCTCCCCAAACAGCACCACAAAATCTCTGTGTGGCTTGGAGGAAAACAGTGACCTTTCATACCATGAAAAGGAGCAGCGGGAGAGGCAGCAGAAATAACCAGCCCTTGGAAGCTCTTCTCTTTCTGCAGCTGCTCTTTTCTTCCTGAACTCCTTAAAAACGAGTCTTTCAGGGTTAGGAATTAACCTCCGAGCTTGCAGTGGCACAAACACCGAGGTGGGACAGAAGAGAAGTGGATCTGAGCTGTTCTCCCCTGCCCATCCCTGAGGAGCTCTCTGAGCTAAGGACAGGACAGCGCTCAGCACAGGGCTGCTCTCCCTGCAGTGACAGGATTTGGGGAAGGAAACAGCCATTTCTGCTCTCACGGTTTCCCTGGAATGCTGATGGCAGGGTGGGAGTGCAGGGGTGGCCATGAGGTGTCCGTGGTGGTGGCCACGAGCCCAGGGCAGCCCCGGCCACCACAGTGTGGGACCAGGACCTCACTGGGGGCTCCAGCCCTGCCTGAAACACGGCCCTGAGCAGGGCTGGGCTTTCAAACAGATCATCCCTGACAGAGCCCATTCCTCACAGTGGGCAAAAAGCCAATAAACCCTTCGGTTCAGAGCCCTCCTGCCACTGCTGTGAGTGATCTGTGACCACGGGGGGCTTGTGGGGAGAAGGAAAAGGTTTTTCACTGACAGCTGAACTCAATCTCTTCATCATTCCCATCTCTGGGAAATCGGGCTTCATTTGCTGTGCTGCCTGTGGAGTTTGGTGTGTTCCCCGTGCCTCCCCAGGGCTCAGAGCACTCTGGCACAGCAGCCAGCACAGCACAGCACAGCCCCTCCAGTAGGGGCACAAATTCCTCTTGTGAGAGGGCTGAGCACTCTCAGATCTGACCTGGACTGTGCCAACACTCCAGGAGTGACTTTTTGTCTGTGTGCTGAGAACTGATGGTGATCTGGTTGTAAAGCTCCCATATGTGACACTTTTTAGAAATTAAATACAAAACACACACAGGTCCTGCTGTGTGCCCTGTTCAGGCAGCACAGATTGAGCTCCTCCTGAATTATTCACAAGTTTAAATACCAGCAAAAGAAAAGAATTTGGGAAAGAAGGGCTGGGCAGAGGAGACCTGTGTCTTTCCTCAGGTCTGTGTTTTTGTCCCACCCCTCAGTACTGGAGGGTTGTTTGCAAGAGGGAAATCATTTTCTACCAGATCTGAATGGTAGCATTTAAAAATCCCTCTGCTTCAGTGCCCAATCATTCAGGCTCTCAGTGCTTTATTTGATGGTTATGTTTTGCCATATCTGGCGGTGTGATTGCTTTTCACATCTTACACATAATCCTCAGGAAGCCCTTCCATATCCTCTCAATCTGATTTACTCCCAAGTGAATCCCTGCAGGGCTGTGGATGCACTTTCTCTGTTTGGGGGCTTTCAGGGATGCACAGGGAGGGTTGCTCTGGATCTCTGGCTGTAGGTGTCTGTTCTCTGCTCACCTGGGGCTGGGAACTCCTGCCCTGGGGGCAGCTGAGGGCAGATTATTAAAAAAAAACCCAATAAACTCTTCTGAAATGGATGCAAATGCAATTTAAAAGCCTTGAAGTCGTTATTCTGTACCTGTAGATGTGCTGATGATAAAAGTTTTTTTGGGTCTTTTTTTTCCTGGAACAACTGGAAGTCAGGGGTGGTGTCAGAGGGGTTCAGTGCCTTGTTCCACTGACAAGCAGAGAGAAAAACACTCAAACAGCTGCAGAGTGCCACGAAATCTGGTGTGGGTTTATCACTTTTACAGTCCCTGACTAGAGGCAGTGTTAGTCTTTTGCCACAGGATATAATATTACAACACTCTTTCCATTCCATTGATTTAGCCTGGTCTTCAACAGAGTGGGACAGAAAATTGCATTTAAAAGATAAGTGGAAAAAAAAGATCTGGAGGATGCATTGCATCTTAGATGGCAAACTGACTGCTGTGATTACAATTTGTTATGCTGAGCATTTGGGCTGTATTTTTGCTAAAAATCCAATTTTACCATAGAGCAGCACTTTAAAATGGATTATGTAGTAAAAGCCCAAAGCTTCCATTCTATTGTAACTTAAAGGAGCTGATTTTGCTGTTATTTAGCAGTTCCCATCCTGTGTGGCAGCACTTGTCACAAGGTGCATTTCTTGCACCTGGACGAGTTGCTGGGTGAAATATTGAAGGGTGCAGAGCCTGACTGGCACCCAAAGCACAGCCTGGTGTGAACTGGCCTCCCTCTGGCTACAGGTGTGACTGTGATCTTCTAAAAGCAGTAACTCAGAGGTGAGGGAAGGGCAGCAGAGTGCCAGGAAGGGCTGGGAGCAGATGGGAGGTGTGGGACAGACCCAGCTCTGCCTCCTGGCACCCCCTGGCACAGCCTGCTGGGACCTGGGGGGGCTCTTCCTTGCACCCCTCCCTTCCTTGGCTGGGTGATTCTGCAGATTTGTTAGTTATAGCGTGTTAGTATTAAATAATAAATCAGAGAGAAAAACGACTCCTTCTTTGCATTTTGCTAAATCATGTTCCCTGCAAAACTCAGACCTGTGGAACATCTTTCATTCTGCCATCTAAAATGCTGTGTGCTTTTTTCCCCCCACCTTTCTCTCCTTCTCTCTGTGAGAGGATGTGGAGTTCTCTGATATTTTATTTGGATTGCAGGTGTGGAAGGAAGCCCCTGGAGCTGCCCCACTCACAGGGTGACCACGTCCCCCTCTCTGTCTGGGCCACTCTGAGCTGTGGGACAGCTCCTGGCTGGCAGCACCCAGCTGGGGGGTGGGATGGTCACCTGAGTGACCCCAGAGAGCTGGGGATTCACACAGTCATGGAATGCTTTGGCTTGGAAGGGATCTGAGAGCTCCTCTCATTGCAGCCCTCCTGCCACGGGAGCAGGGCCACGAGGTGGGCTTGATGTCCCTCATGGGTCCCTCGAGCTCAGGACACTCTGTGACTCTGTGAAATAGGGGTTTTTAGTCACCAGTTGTTTCCATGCTGAACATTTCACCCCTCAAACAGAGCCCTCCACACGCAGGGATGCTCAGATCAATGCCCTCCCTCAGTTTGTGCTGATTTAAGGGGTGGATTTCATTTGCTGTACACTCGAGTGCTCTAGGTGGTGGATGTGCTGCCTGCCCACTCTGTTTTGCTATTGCCAGGGAAGCAGTTATTAATGGCACAGAAATTCTACCCAACAGTCTTCTCCAGAGCCTCAGCAGCTGATGCTGGGGGTGCACAGCTCTCCCAGGGCAGCCCTGGCAAACAGGAGGGATGAGCTGGGACTCTGAGGGGACCTGTCCCACCAGGAGCTGTGACACCCCTCTCTGCCAGGGCAGCCCTGGCAAACAGGAGGGATGAGCTGGGACTCTGAGGGGACCTGTCCCTCACAGCTCCTATAGGAATGTCAGTGGGGTTCAGGGATGGTGATGAGGGATCTCTACAGTCCAAAACTGCTCTTAGAACCTGCAGTTTGTTACAAGGGGGTGGGTAGCAAAGGGGGGCTCACTCAAGCTGCCAGCCACAGGTAAGAACAAGCCCCAGAGAGAGAAAGAGAGAGAGAAAGCAAACAAGAAAGATGAAGAGCAAGACTGCTAAATTCTTGTTACAATATATTATATCGTTTTCTGTGTTGAATATTCCAATTCACAGTAACCAACCAGCACAAGGCACAAATCCTATAGAATTTGCATACAGCCTATACTACCTTACCATATTGTGTTACATTTTAAACCTTAAAATCTACTTCCTAAACTCTAATTTTTCTTCCCTGCCATGTTTCCAGGGTCCCTCTGACCTTTGGAATTCCAGCATTCTTTAGTTCCTTAGGGTATTGTTTAATCATAGGGATTCCCCTTTGGCTGGGCCAAGCCTTTGTCTTTTCTGGTTATTCCGTCACTGCCTTTGGCATCTCAGATATCAAAGCTGGCTCTCATTTCTACTTTGCTTATAGGTCTCATATTATCCCAGCCTTTTTGCCAAGCATCATTACAAGGCTTTCCTGTTTCATCTCCCCCAACAAGACCCCTCCTGCCAGGTGCCTTTGCCATGAGAACGGGGCTCCCAGGGTCTCCCAGCCCCTCCCTGCCCCATCCCAGGGCAGTTTCCTGGCCCTGGGACACTCAGGGCTGTGCTGGAGCCACCCCCCTGCACCTCGAGGTCACAGAGGGCAGCACCAGGAGGAAGGAATCCCACAGGTGACATTCCAAGGGGGTGTCAAAGCCCCCCACTGGAAGGATTTCAACCCCAGCCTTCCCTGAGTGCAGGGAACCCCTGGACACGGCACAGGAGCAGCTCCAGCCACAGCCTTTGTTTCTGACAAAAAATGAATCATAAAAGCTGCTGCAATTCATTTTCAGTTCACAGTACATTTGGTGCCAGACTTTCCTGCTGCAATCATGTGAATATATCCTGACACTCCACGAGCTGCCTGCGTTTGTTTACCCTGGGTGTGCACTTCAGGGCATGCGTGCATACAACCTTTAAAGATAAATATTGTTAATGCCTGAACATCGATTTTATTCAAAATCTACATTATTCAAATCTATAATCTAATTTATTCAAAATCTGTATCTCCCACCAAACTAGCCATGATGTTTTACTGGAAAGTTCATGTGTTTTCCTTCCCTTTTCTTCCTCCAGCATTCTTTAGCCCTGCTCAGGTGGTAACAGACAAGTGATGGACAGTGCCACGTTTTGGAGTGGCACAACTATAGGAAATGAGTACTTGAGACAATATTTCAGTATGTGCTCAAAATCTAAGAAGAAATGGTAAAAACAAATGCCAATGTTGCTATGTGCAGTCAAAATGAAGATTTCACCTGTAGATCTCTTCTCCTTTTCTGAAATCTCATTTTTCCCCTTTCACATCCCAGTCACAAGAACTGCAAGCTGCTCTGAGCAGTGAGAGGGGATCATGGGCTGTCCCTCTCTCCAGGGCTCCTGCCTGTTGGGTAATACATTGTTCAGGAGGCAGTGGGGAAGTGAGAATTCCTTCGGGTCTCTTCCAAACCCCCGGAACTGGCGTCTGCCCGGGCAGATCTCCCCAGGCACCACAGCAAGGCCGGGGTGTGGGATGGAGATTCACAGAGATGAACTGTTTCAGGAGCACTTTCTGACAGAGTTTTGGTCCCCTGGAGGTTTCCTAGTCCAGCTCTGCAGTGTTTTAGGAGGAGGGAGGGAGGTGAGTGGAGAAGGAAACCACCAGGATGTGTGTGGTAGCCAGTCGTGTCAGTGCAGCCTTGTCCAGATCACAAACTGAGCAGAGAGGACAGAGCTGGGACAGAGCCTCTGCTCTTCGCTGCTTTTCTGATCCTTCCTGACACCCACACCTTCGGGAAAGGCTCTGCCAGTGACCCTGACTCTGCTGCTGAGCTTCAGATGCCCGTGTTTGCAAACTGATGGAGCTGTTTACCTATGTTTGATCTACGGCAGGGCTTTCCCCAGGCAGGAATTCAAGCTCGTTCAATAGAGCTCATTAGGTAATGAGCTTATTCACTAAGCTCATTAGTGGTGGAATTCATCCTGCTCAGCCCTCTGCAGCCCAAAATCTTGTATGCCTTCAGTCCAGCTTGCTACTCGTGCTGACCCTCAGCTAGAGGGGTGACTTTTACCCGATTCCATCCATTTCCCGTGTTTTCATTCAACAGCTGCTTTGCTGAATGGCTGCTCCCATTATTTAATCTGTCCTGCTATTCCTCTCTAGCAGAAAAAAAAACCATCTAAGAGGGCTGAAATCTCCTGGATCGAGTGTGCCAAGGCTAGAATATCTTGCCAGCTCATTTCATGAACTGAAGCAGAGTGTGTGACTCAGTGGGACTCATCCTGGAGGCTCCCAGGATCGGAGAACAGACGGTGGGGCAGATGTAAGTGGGCAGGAACACGCAAGAGGCACCAAGGAGAAGTTGTGATTGCCTCCTGCGAGCTGCCCGTGATGGCCCATCTGCACACAGCCCTGTGGTCCTGGGGAAAGCTTTGAAGCACACACACACACACACAGGCGTGGCAGAAGCTGGGAAATCTCGTATTTTGGGTAATTATGCAGAGATAAGAGAGCGAGGTTGGTAAAAAAAAGGGTGCCTCAGGTGCGGAGCTGGGTGGGAGACAAGAGTTCTAAATCTTCCTGAAGCAGCAGCACAACTGAGATGTGTGACAGTGAAGAATGTGTGTTGGCAATAATGCTCCATTGATTCGTGCTCAATGTGGTAAATTTAGATGCTGTTTCTACTCATTTCAGACACTGATTACTAGAAAAAGGCTCTGCTGCAGTGGAGTAACGGAGGTGTCAGAGCCTGTTCCCATCTTCCCTCACGAGAGGCAGAGAGAAACAAGCAGGTTTTCTCCCATTAATATTGATGACGAAGCCCAAGGAATGATGTAAACATCAGAAAAGCCCCACTACACGGGATTATTCCAATGCACAGGAGCATTCCTGGTCCAAACTGAGGCCCCAGAGTCAGCTCAGAGCAGTTTTCTCTCCCTTCAGCTCTCCCTTTGAAGACAGCTCATTCCTGCCCAGGTTGTGAGGAGAGCTGCCTTGCACAATCCTTTTCCATTGAAAAATAAGGTGCTATTTTTGTTCTCGCCACTGTAATTAATATTTGAGGAGGATGGCTCCCTTGTGCTCCAGATCATACAAATACAGAGAAAAATGTGCACGTTGTCTCCAAATGACACCCCAAAAGTGCACGTGGAGCACACAGAGATGGAGCTGAGGACTGTGGCCCCACCCCTGGAAGTGTCCAAGGCCAGGTTGGATGGGGCTCTGAAAACCTGGGACAGTGGAAGGAATCCCTGCCCATGGCAGGGGGTGGGGATTGATGAGATTTTTCTAACCCAAACCATTCTGGGATTCCATTATTTTAACTACACGGGAAAATAAGTAAAATTAAATAATAGTAAGAAGTGTTTTCCTTGGTGTAAAAAAAGGAAAAAAAAGGCCTGCCTGGTGGTGGGGTGCAATCTTGTTATCAAGGCTGCACATTTGCATATTAAAGGCTGAAAATGACTCAAGACTTTATCATCTGCTGTTTTCACATCTGATGTGGAGCCCTGGATCCACAGGCAGCATGAGAAAAACAGCAGCAGTTGGTGACTTTTCCATGGCAAAGGGAGTCACAGGGACCCCAAGGGGACAGCGAGGAGCTTGTGAAGGGTAACAACTGCCTGGAACACAGAGCTCAGGGCTCTGCACTCTGGGATGTTCGATCTGGAGCTCTTCCAGGGGACCCAGAGGGCTGATGAGGCTTTGGGGGTGCCAGGCTGTCAGTGCCAGGGAGCATTCAGCAAACCCAAAACCCTGCACAAGCAGCAGCAGCAGCTCCATCCCCGCGTTCAGTACTTGAATTATGTGACCTTTTCCTGCGGAGGCTCCGCGGCACAGCTCAGCTTCCAGGAGCCTCACCCCGCGGGACTCCAAAACAATCCTTCTCGGGGGCTCCCTGGGCACGTACAGCAGCCAAATCTCAGCACGTCCCCGAGGCAAAAGGCTGAAGCTGATGTGTGTTTTAATTCAGCTGCAGATGGCAGCCCGGGATGAAGGCAGCGGCGTCCCCAGGCACTGCTGCTGCTCCGAGCCTGCCCAGCCCCATCTCCCAGAGGTGAGAGGGGCTCATCCTCAGCGCAGGGACAGCGGGGACAGTGCCCTGGCAGCCCCTGACCCCGCCTGGAACTCGGGAAAAACCCGCGGTGGAAAGGCAGGACAAAAGAACCAAACGGGGGAAGAACGAGGGGCAGAAAGAGCCGGATGCTCCAGGCTCATTGGTGAGGCTCTGAAGCGCAGGATGAAAAGCCGGTAAAGGCTTGCCCCTTTAGAAGGAGTAATGAATTGTTTCCTCCTCTGGCAGGCAGTGATTTGACTTGCCACATGCCTCCCAGTAATTTCCCAGCAGGTTTAAATGTTGGAACAATGGCATTCTGCTAGATATTGATTTTAAAATAACTCTTCCACACTTACTTGTAAGTTTAAGAGGTGAATTACAGCCCTTGAGTGTGTTCTAATGTAGCAGTGGTAAATAGTTAAATAGACACAATCTGTTTCTGCAGGCATTGTCTGCCCAGGAGAAGGCAGAGCTTGGCTGAACGCTGCCTGTCTTCTGTTCTGCAGGGAAAACATCCATCAGTCTGCCTTCACTGGAGGAAAATATTAACAAATTCATGATGGATGTGGTGGGATTTGACAGAAAAAAAATTTTCTGTGCTAGGTGGTGAAGCAGCAGGAGTGGGAGGCGATGGGTAAATGACCGAACTGCAGCTCCTTTCTCCTTGCACTTGTGCAGAGCAGTGATGCTCAGGGTGGGGTGTCCCTGCCAGCAGCTCAGCCCTGGGAGCTGCCTGGGGCTGGCCCTGCTCCTGTGGCTGCCCTTGGGACACTGTCCCAGAGTGTTCCCAGCCCCATCCAGCCTGGCCTTGGGCACTGTCAGGGATCCAGGGGCAGCCCCAGCTGCTCTGGGCACCCTGTGCCAGGGCCTGCCCACCCTGCCAGGGAACAATCCCTGCCCAATGTCCAATCTAAACCTGCTCTCTTACATTTTGAAGCCATTCCCCTTGTCCTGTCACTCTTGAAAGCACAGATCCCTTCAGAAACCGCAGTAAAATATTCTCCTGTTATTTTCCTTACACCAAAACGAGGACTGGGTTTATCTCAGGCTGGGCCCAGCTAAACCCGAGCCCAGGGGGCAGGGCTGGGTCGGGATGTGGTGCCCAGATGTGCCTGTGAGGATGAAGATGGGTGTTGGCAGCGTGAAGCTCCTGCAGAGGCTCGGGGCACTCAGCAGCTCCCTGTGCACACCCACGGGCTGGAATCAGCTGAGGCACCTAATTAGTTTTGGCTAATTTGTTTCAGGGCCTTTAACTTCTCTTCCCCTCTCGCTGTTCTCTGACTGACAGTGGCCACTCTGTCCCTTCTTTTCAGCTGATGTCTGTAAACTGATTACTTTTACTGGGTCAGCTCTGTTATGAAATTATCGTTTTATGAGACTAAAAATAGCCCAGATCCAGTCAGCACGCCAATCACTTCCCTTCATCTCCAATGAAAATGCAATGTTATCTTTAATCTCTATTTCTCAGGCACTTACTGGGAGGCAGGTTAGAAAGAAAAGGGAGGAGGGGGAGAAAGAAAGAGGAGATCAGAAAAAAAAAAAAAATCTGTAAATCAGTTGCTATAGATGCATCCCTGCCAAGGCTTCCACTGGTAAATTTAGCAGTCACGTTACAATTTTAGTCAGCACCATTTCTTAGCCTTATTCAAAATAATTCACTCCTCACACAATGAGTTACCCTGAAGGCAAGTTATTTTGTCTTGCACATTAAAAATGGTGCGTTTGCACATACGTGCAACTGTTACAAATACCCAAAGCCACAAAAAGCATAAGCATGGATAATTTTTTTTAAGAGAGGAAAAAAAAAATCCAGTGAATTCTACTTGCTCTAAGAATGAATAAAGGTATTTTAATACTTCTGGGGTTCTGGTGAATACAAATGGCTCAAAAATGAGATGCTTGCCTGAGATTTATATCAAGACAGTGAAGGGAAAAGGTTCCATCTGTAGTTTCTGATACAAAGACATTTCACACACAATGTCTGTAAATCCATTAGGAGAAGAAAATTGATACATGTTTTGTATAAGATGAAGCTGGAGTGAAGAGAATGAAAGCTCAAGGAAATGGCCTCTGTGTAGCTCCATCAATTCATGGTGTGATTGGAACTTTCTGTGTATTAAATTCAAGAGGTTCTTTGGCCCGTGGGTATAAGGAGTTGTTGACTGTGTGGGAAATGGAGAGAGTGACGAAATTCCAGCCCTTTCCCTCACAAAGGAAACACCCCACATCCCATCCATCTCCCCACTGGTGATGTTAAATATGCAAAGTGATGTTTCTGCTCAAGGAGTTTTCCCTGACTCGGTTTCATGGCAGCTCCCAAAGTCCTGACAGGCACGTTGTGACTCCCGGCCCAAACACCAACAGCCCTTCCCGGGGAGCTGGCAGTGACAGAGCTCCAGAGATGATTTATTCTTTCCCTGACTTTGCAAACTGCTGCTGGTGTGCGTGCAGGAGGGTGAATGAAGGTTACTATCAGCCTGAGTGGTTTTTGCTGTGCAGGGAGTGTGCCTGGGGTCCAGCCCAGCTGGCGGCACCACGGTCCCCACGTGCCACTGCTCACACCTTGTCCCCTCTGCTGGCCACTGCTGAGTGCAGGAGAAAAGGGCTTTTGTACAGGAAACTAATGTGGTTATGCAGAAGTTACTTATTGTTTGCAATAAGCAGCAGTTATGGATTTTAGGATGCACATTCACACAATCACACATTGTTTGATTGGATCTTCTGCTTTGCCTACGAGGCTGGCACACACTCCTCAAGACACCAAACTGGTCAAAGTCCATCATCACATCGAACCCACTTTTATCTGAGGTTTGCACTCTTGATGCTCAGTTCCTCAGGCTCTTTGTTCTTATTTCAGTCCTGCTTTTGCCTCAGTGGCCTTGGTGAATTCCTGAGGGTTTGAATAACAAAACTCCAGGTGTTCTGATAAGATTACAAGGAGTTGGGCTGGTGCACAGAATGACCCAACTCGTGCAAATCCATTGCTACAGCTGAGCACCAATTAAACAAAGAAAGCCCAAGGAACAGGCAAAGCAGAGGCTGATGATCTCTCAGGGCAGTTGCTCGGTGCCTGTTCACTCCTGTTCTCTCTGAGCCACCTTTGGCAGAGGCAAAACTGAGCCAAGACAAACCAAACCAGACCCTACCCCCAAACCCCTGCTCTCCACACACACAGCTCACAAACCCTCCCAGAAATCCCAGCTCTTGCTCCAGATCAGGCTGTTGACATAACCAGGCCAGCAGGGCTGTTTTATCGACTTTGCAGCATTAACCTGGTTCCTTAAATGAATTATCCAGATGGGCCTGTGTTGTCCAAGTGCACTGAGCTGTGTCTTTCAAACTCATTGAACCAGTGCAGCCGGACCTGAAAGAGGGATAAGGCTCTCAAAGCCATTAAGGTCTTGTAAATTGTGAGGGAGACAGCCAGAGAGATTCTCCACCCTGAGGCTGTGGGAGCTCAGCCTTTCTAGGCAGGAGAAAGCTACAGAGTGTATCCCTCAGAACAAACCAAATCCAGCACCAGTCTCTGTTCCCCAGGCTGTGCTACTGCTGCTTTCTTGACAAAAATGGCCCAAATGTGACAATTCCCTCCAGGAATGTTCCCTTCTTTCAGCACCTTCCAGTGCCTCGAGGGGCTCCAAGAGAGCTGGAGCAGGATATTTCACATGGGCATGGACTGACAGGACACGGGGAATGGCTTCCCAGTGCCAGGGGGCAGGGCTAGATGGGATATTGGGAAGGGATTGTTCCCTGGGAGGGTGGGCAGGCCCTGGCACAGGGTGCCCAGAGCAGCTGTGGCTGCCCCTGGATCCCTGGCAGTGCCCAAGGCCAGGTTGGAGCAGCCTGGGACAGTGGGAGGTGTCCCTGCCATGGCAGGGGTGGCACTGGATGGGCTTTAATGTCCCTTCCATCCCAAACCATGGCAGAGCTCTGTTCCCCTCCCTGGGGCACCCAGGGCAGCCTGGAGCTGCTCTGTGTCCCCGGGGTGCAGCAGGACGTGGCACTCAGGTTTTCACAGCTGCCATTTGATGCCTCTGCTGCAGGTCATAGACACTGCCTGGGAGTCTGAAACAGACTGCTGCTGTCAGATGAAATGAAAACAGCTGTAAAAAACTCAGAAAAACACTTTGTCTGGGCAGAGCTGGCACAGGGTTTAGTGGGGTGACAGAGGTTTTGTGTTTGTGCTGCACACGAGGGGCAGCAGCAGAGTCTGAGGCTTCCCCATCCTTGTTGCTCCCTAGAAGTGAATCAAACTGAGTATTGGGGGGGTTGGAGCAGCCTGGGCTGGTGGAAAGTGTGAAAAGGGGTGGGATGAGCTGGGCTTTAAGGTCCCTTTCGACCCAAACCGTTCTGTGATTCCATGAAAGCCAAGGGAACCAAATCCACTCTAACACACACATCTCTGTAGAGATGTCAACCAGGGATTGTACAGTGACTGAGCTGAACGTGGGTGCTGGGATGGGCCTGGCACTGCTCTGGGCATTCCTGGGGGGCTCAGAACCCCCTGCAGGACACAGGCAGGGGCTGGCAAAAGCACTGGGGCTGCTGAGAGGGACCAGGGAGGAGGTGGGGAGCTGTTGGCCTCCTGAGAAAAACGTTTCTGCATGAATTGGAGAGCTGATTTTGAATTAATTTTGAATAGTTGTTTCAGTAATTCAGATTGATTTAAGATGCACCCAAGAATAATGCTTTCATTATAAAGCCTCCTGAGCAAAATTTAAATCATGTTAAATTAAAAACAGCCTCTGTTAAAGCAGGGCTGATGAGCACAGCAGAGGGATCAGAGATGCAGGGTCAGTATAATTTAATTCCTTTGCTTTGTTTCCCACTCCTGAGAAGCTGCTGTACCTGTCTCCCTGGGTTGTTAACTGCCTAAGGAGCCTGCAAGTCATCCTGAATTCCTCTGCAGGGATTGGCATGGTAACCCCACCAAAACCAGGGGTTATTTATTGGTGCTGGGCTTCACCTTCAAAGGGAAATGCATTTTTATTGCCTTTTCTTTATGGGTTTATATTTATTTATTTATTTAGAAATGCAATTGTATCCCAAAGATACTTGGGAATGTGGGAGAGCAGCTGATGCACAGCACAGGGGGAGGGTCAATGATCTCCTGCTGTTGGCTCTGTTTGTTTGTTGTAAATAAACTTCTGTTTTACACAAATGGAACTAATATTAATAACAGGGAAAAGTTATCCTGCATGTTCCAGACCACTCCTCTAAGGCACTCTGTGAAAGCAATGGTGGGATTCCAGCCTCAGGGAAACCTGCACTTATCTGGATTTAAACATCTTGGTGGTGAAATCAAACTACATATATATATATATATACATATATGGTTTTGAGCTAAAAACTGTTGTGCTTCCTAGTTTCTTCTTTTAAATGCTGGCTGAATTATTAAGGGCAGCAGGCAGGAAATGTTTAAGATCTCCATAAAAGCTCTGAGTGAAATCCAGGCAGTGAAATGGGGGAGCCTGATGGACTGGGGAGCACGTCAGAGACCTTGGCTGCATTTCTGGCAGTGTCAGTGCAGGAGGAATTGCCAGGACTCTCATTAGGAACAGGATCCTTCCAAACAGATTGAAGAGAGAGGGATATGAAATATTGTCTGGAAGCACGAGTTTGTCAGAACTGGAAGGGTTTTTGGGGAGTGAAGGGAGCCAGGAGGGTTGGCCCTGGATAGTGAACTGCTCCAGCAGGGTTAACCCCCACCCCACACAGGGTGAGTCAGGAAGATGTAAACAACCTAAAAGTCCCAAATCAGTGATAGCAGAAGTCTGAGTTCCAAGACTCTGACAGCATTTTATAGGTCCCTTCCCAATGAACCCTCACAAAGCCATGTTTAAATGCCTGACTTCTTAAATCCACATCAGCTCATTTCCAGCACTTGTTCCTCTATGATTCTGTGATTACAATAATTGAGACCACTCTGGGGTCACCAGGTTTGTCCCTGTGTTCAGAGAGGGAGGGAAAGGGACCCAGGAGCAGAGCCCAGCTGCTCTCCAGCACATCCTGCCCATCCTGGGGCTGTTCCCAACCCACCCAGCACAGCCCCCTGAGCCCGGGGCTCCTGTCACAAGGATGGAACAGCCCCAGTGTGAACGGGCGCAGGCTGGGGCTGTGCAAGGATGGATGGGATCATCATTAAACTGGAACCTGAAAATAGGATTGGGGTTTCAACATCTCCCCTTGTGCAGAGACACCTGAAGGAGCCACCCAGGGCAGGTGTCCCTCTGAAGCTGCTCAGACACGCTGGTGGGGACAGGAGGGGGTGACAGACCAGTATGGACCAGTCAGAGCTACAGCAGGGGCAGTGCTGGGATGCAAAGCCCAGCTTTGAGTTCTAAGCCCTGCCTTTCCCAGGGTAAGGAGCAGCTTTTGCCCTGAACTTGCAAACTTTGCTTAGCTATTCAAAAGGAAGAATAAGAGATCTTGAGGTGACTATGACAAACAGGTTCTACATTGCACTTAATGAAGGAATTCAGACTTTCAGTTGTCATATGCCCAGATTCGGCGCCTTCCTGACAGCTGAATTATGATTTTAATAATTTAAAAGTACTACTGTGAGCCTGCTCATGTCTAATAGGCACAGAGAAGTGTTTAAAATCAAAAGCAGTTTAGAGAAAAAGTGTTCACAGTGTTCACTGTGTTATCAGCAGAATTGTCCACATGTGAATATTAAACTGTGTGAACTCTCCAGTGGGAAAACTCTTTGCAAAGTGGCTCAAAACTTCCTGTCCTGTTCTGATGTGTGGGATGAAGGGACTGCACTCGCTCCTGGCTCCATGTGCCCGAAGCAGCAGCCTGCATTGCCCCCTTTCCTCCACATAACCTTGTCAGGGCAAGGGCAAGAGCAGCACAAGCACAAATCTGTAATCTCTGTCGCAACATCTGTGAGACAGAAATGAAATATAAGGGGGAAAAGTGCCCTCCAGGCTACATTCGCCTTGCTTTGGTTTCATTATCTTTGTACCTGTCCATGGGAATGTTGGAAATTCTGCTGTGACCGCCACAGCACGCTCAGTTCTCACACTCACAGCTGAACACAGACAAGAAGCCCCAGTCCTGCTCAATTCAGTAAAAAAACCAGATCATGTCCTGGCCATCACTGAGTATTTCACCACAGTGACCCACAACATCCACTTGAAGTCAGCAAATCTGTGCTTCCTGGCAAGTCAAGGGGAGAAACAACAACTGACATTGCAGCGAGGCACAGCAGAGATCAGCAGCTTTGTGTGAAACGCACGGCTGGAGCCGATGTCAGAGGGAGCAGAGCTCTCTCTGCCAGCCCCTTGCACTCAGGGCAGCTTTTCCCTCCTGCAGGGATGAATCTGAACCTGCTGCTCCACCGCTCTGCCCCTCCTGCACTCCTTTACCGTGGGTGTGAGTGCTTTTTGTGGTTCATACAACTGCACACAAATCACAGGAGTTGTAAGGCAAAGAATAATCAAGCCCTCAACACTTCCAGCCCCTTCTGGAACATGCACCCAGGAAAAGCTGAAGTCAAGCTCGCAGTACATGCTTGCCTGCTGCTCAGGAAAAGGAAAAGTACTACTCACCCCAGCGTTGTCATGGTTACAATAGTGTACCAAAAGGAAGCAGGAATACTGGTGAATTTGCTCGCCGAGGACCCTTTCTCCGCATAAAACATCACAGTGGCAAAGATGATGATCGCCATAGTGAGGGAAAAGAGCAGAAAGCCAAGCTCGGAGGCGCAGCTCTTCAAAGTGTAGCCCAAGATTCTCAGGCCTTGCGAATGGCGGGAGAACTTGAAAATCCTGAAAACCCTGAAAACCCTCAGCGTGACGAAGGCGCCGCTGACGTCCTCGTTGTTGGTCATCACCAGGCCGATGTAGTAGGGCATGATGGCCACCACGTCGATGATGCTCATGACGCTGCGGATGAAGCGGTAGCGGCTGGGCGCCGCGAAGAGCCGCAGCAGGTACTCGACGGTGAAGATCATCACGCAGGCCGTGTCCAGGCAGAAGAAAGCCACGGCGTAGCGCTCCCCGCAGGGCAGCTCCTTGCTCCCCGGCACGGAGCCGCAGGGCACCGTCTCCACCACGTTGGTGATCACGGAGACGGCGATGAAGAAGCCGGTGACGTAGTAAAAGACTAAGGCTAAGGTGCTGGTGTGGGGGTTCTCGAAGGCGCGCCACATGGTCTGCCGGAAGCTCAGCGAGGGCATGGAGCCCTCCTGGTTGTTCTCGGAGTCGTTGTCGTCCATCAGGCGCTCGGCGTTCTCGCGCTTCCTGTCCTTGTACTCCTCGTAGCAGCAGTCCCCGATGATCTCGGGCAGGATCCCGTAGAAGGCGAGCTCTTCGTCGTAGGCGGAGATGCACTCGTACCTGGGGTAGTGCAGCTTGCCAGTCCTATAAAAATTGAGGATGCACCTGAAGACCTCGGGGTCCCGGTCGAAGAAGTACTCCTTGGTGTCTTCGTTGAAGAAGAACTCCTTCTCCGTGCTGCCCAGGAGAGTGTCCGGGTACCTCTCCAGTGTAGTCCTCCAGGTCTGGAAACGCCTGCCACTCACATTGAGGATGATCAGCTCATCCTGCCTCTTGTTCTTCTCCGTGGGAGCCAGCGGCATGGGGCAGTTGGCCACTGGCATCCATCCTATGGCAGCGGCCCTGGCGAAGGGCAGCCACGCCGCCACTCCTGCTGCCATGGCGAGCCCGGGCCGTGTCACTGGGGATGGGGCTGGGGATGCTCCTGGCAGCTGCTGGGACTCACACCAGTTCCATCTAGAACACAGGAGAGAAGAGAGCACAGCACACAGTCACGCGGGGCGTCCTGCCCCCACGGCTGGAAGAGCCCAGGATCAGCACACACCCCAAAATTTCAGACCCCTGGCTCGCCCTCACCTCCCAGGTGAAGAATGATGTGGAACAAGGCAACGTGATAATCAGCTCAGCAGGGTTATGGCATTATTATGGATTGAAATTTTGAATAGCAAATGATTCCTCATTAAAAGCATTTTAAAAGTAGCATAAACACAGTAATTTATATTTGCTTCCTCACAAACAAGACTAATCCATAATTCCCCAGGTGTAAGCCTCCTGTGCTCATCAGTTTAACTACAGCTGTCAAGAAAGAGCTGGGAACTCCAGTGAAATCAGCCTGTGGTGGAATCCTCTGCCACAAAAACCCACGACTGGGCTGAACTGCATTTCCAGTCCTAAACAAGTTCAGTGTGTTCTGAACCTTGCACTAAGAACATCTTTAGTTGAAAGAAATGAAAATTTTGCTCTGTTTTTCAACAGTTGTCTTCCATCTTTAATGCAAGGCCAGGCCTCAGCAGCAGTTTTCTGCTGCTCTTTCATTTAGAGGTGGGGTTTACTCTTGGCGAGTATTGCAGCCCTCCACTGGGCCAGAGGAAAATTCTGATTTTGGGGGAAATGTTGTTCAGAATACCTGAGCACCAAGTAGATTTCAGATGTGAAGGCTGATGGATTAAGCTACCAAATACCAAGAACATCGGAATGAAAGAAGGTTCCAAAGCTGGAGAATTCCTTCCCAGCAAGAAGATGCTTTGCTTATTTCCTGGCTAACAGAGGCAGAATCCTTCAGCTGAAGAATTGGAAGACTCTTAGATTGAAACAAAATATGTTCACTGCACTCTTGGATTTTCAGATGAGGAATATCCCAAGCTGTCCAGACCCTCAGCCACCAGAGGCCAACATTCTCTTGAAGTCTGAGTAGTTTCTGTGTTCTGATCTAGCCATGAATTTGCTTTATCTTTTTGATCTTTGGTCAGAGTTCTTACAGTCTTTAACTTTTGTTTTAACTTGCTTTTACTTTCCCTTCCCTAGTGCTTTTCTAATTCTACCATGAAATTATCTGGAGAAAGGTGCCATTGTCATCTAAGATGCATTAGGAGCCCTATCAAAAGTCAATTTATCAAGGGAAATTCCATTGATTGCACTGACTCAGGCCCTCAGAGCCTAATTGTATCTTTGCAGGCAGTTTTACTCTAAAGTTTTTAACTCACATGAAAGCTGCCATTCCAGCCAGTGAGGCTGCAGCATTATTGATTCCAATGGGCCATCAAAACACTGAATAAAAAATGATGGAATCACTCTCTGGTGAAAATGCCTGAAGTGCTCACAGAAATGCTCTCCCTCTTTGGGGCAAATTAACATTCATCACCTTAATGAGGAGCATCTTCCTCTGCAATTTTCCTGTCTAAAGGACAATTGAAATGCCTCGCGCCGAGCATCTGAAGAGCTTTTGTAATTACGGGACATACAAAAGCCCACAGTGATGTTATCCCAAGGAGACACTTTGCTTGTCTACACGGCTCTGGAGCAAACATCTCGCAGCATTTCCCTCTAAAGGACTGTTCAGAGTCACAAAGCACCGCTTTTTCTCTCCCCCAGAGAGGGAATTTGTGGCGCGGATCGCGGCAGCCGCCCCGGGGACAGAGCTCAGCTCTGCAAACCCTCCCTGTATGGCTCTGAAAAGCTCCCCCTCAGCTGAAAGGGCTCCTCCAGGGGCTCCGTGGGCTCAGGCTGCAGCCTCCTACCACCAGTGGTGGATCTTTCAACGTGCATGAAACGCTTAAGAACATGAGGCAGCAAAAGAAGAACTATTTCATCCATTAGTCACCAAAGATATACAGCAAATAATGGAGGAAACAAGGAAAGGGCATCTTGTTCTGCTTTCCCTGCTGGCAAACTGTCACCCCTGGGTTTTCATTTCACCCAGCACCATCACCTGAGTCCTTCTGCCAGCACTGACTGGTGACCTGACCAGTTTCAGCACACTGGATCCTCATCTCCCCTGATTTCTCAGGGGAACCACATGAGAAATCTCTGCTGTACTTTCATAACTTTGGTTGTGGATTCCAGGTTACCTACATTAGCTGCTGAGGCACTATAAATACTTCACATATAATTGTTCCAGTAAAGCACTGGTAACTCATAAGTGACTTACACGTTTTTAAATCAGTTTTTAAAAGATAAAATGGGTCCTTTCACGCTGGCAGTGTATGTGGGGAAACTATAAATACCTCAGCCATGAAAGGGACAGGAGATCAAAGCAAAAGAGAAAGAAAGAGGAACTCTTCTGTGCGAGTTTAGTTCCCAGTTCTCTGCGTCCAAGAGATGCAGCTGGTGAGAACAACAGGGCACACACAGCTTCATTCTCAGTTACATTGAATCTGTCCCATTTGATCCTCAAAATACACAGAAGAGGAGTCTTTTTTGGCTGTAAATTATCTGGAGGACCCAGAGTGAGAAGAGGGGTGAAATTCCCTGTTGCAGAGGTTTTGCTTTTTCTTGTCCACGAGTCCTTGGAACTCTACCACTCCCTGAAGGAGGTGAAAGAAAATTAGAGAGAGAGCACTGGATTTATAATTCTGACCTGCACAACCTAAGCTGAGTCAAGAAAAAAGATGAAGTAACCAGTTTATCTAGAATGCAGAATTCCAGAAAGTAGAAAGAATCCTCCTTTTCTGCCTGCTTGGATTTTGGTAACTGCTAGCCAGTCTGTTTAGGCTGGAAAGCAATTGGCTGGACTCAAAATCTAATGTACTGTTGACAGTCTCTGGAGCTCTCATAGAAAACAGACACACTCTAATTCTAACAAGCATATATTTAGCTATATCCATACTTCTAATTTTAATTGCCACAATTTCTGCGTGTAATTTAAAAGGAACTGGTTCACAGCAGACCGGCACCCTGCTGATGACATTTAGAAGACCTGGTACACAAAATAGCATCATTTGCCTCCTGCTTTAAAAAAGTATCTGCAGAGAGAAGAGTCTGTTTTCTCCAGATAACTATGGGGCCATGAGACAGCCGAGAGAATTCGATAGAAAGGGCTGAGCAGGAGCCCCCTGTCCCCTGCCAGGACCCCAGCGGGTCCCTCCCGACCGCCGCTGGCTCCGCTGCAGCCGCCCCGGGGCACCGCGGTCTCGCCCCGGCTCGGGACAAAGCCCCGACAGCCGAGGCTGGGTCAGGAAAGCTCGGGAGGAAAACTTGATGGAGAACAGGGATGTTCACCGAAAAGGGTCCGGAAAGAAAGGATGGGTTCTTACCACTGGAGCTCCCACGGCAATGCCACACTGATCAATGTCTCTTCGTCATCTCAAGAGAGCAGAGACAGACCAAACGGCTCAGTGTTTCCCTTTCTAGAAGCAGGCAGGGCTGTTCTGAAATCGGCCCGATAAACATACTGCAAGTTTCCTGATGAGACACCGCTAATGGGAGTGAAGAGCCTGGAGATCATTCCTTCTTCCCTCTCCTGTCCTTGTTGGGTCAGGCTCAGGCAGCAAAGAGACCTTTGCTTTAAAGCAAAACACGTCAGCCAAAGCCTCGGTATCTTCTGTCAGTCACACATTCCTTCCCCTCCGCAGCAACGCCAGAAAATAAAACTTTCTGCAAAGCGCTCACTCCCCTCAGTCTGTTGGGGAGATTTGGGAGCAAAAGCAACAGGCTTAGGAGAAATGCAATGCAAACTTCTCCCCTCCCTCCCTCGCTCCCTCCCAGCGAGCCCAGGGAGCCCCATCTTGCCGGCTCGCAGCGCTGCCTTACCTGGGAAGGAAAGAGACCCGGCTCCCGAAAGTGGGGCTGAATCTGGGGAGCGGGAGGGAAGGGGGAGCAGCCGCTGCTCAGGATAAAAGGTGAACTGCGCTGCCTGCCCCTTGACTCCCTCTCTAAATGCAGTCAGGAGCAATCAGTAAATGTGATCATCATTGTGAAAGTATATATAGAGAGATGACTAAACAGCTTCTCCCTCATTACTGCCGACACGGAGGCTCTCCCTGCCTCTCTCTCGCCTGAGCTCGCTCGGCGCTGCCCCCTCCCCTCGCAGCGGCGCTCGCAGCTTTGCCCTCGCTGCCCAGCCCAGCTGGGAACGGCACCCGGAGATCCCCGCGGAGCCGGGCCGGGGCTGGAGCCGGCTGCTCCGGCAGGCAGAGCGCTGTGAGCTGACAGCGCTGGCAAATGGAGTCGTTAAATACACACCAGAGCCTAGCCCGCATGCTAATGTGCCCGGGGGGAGATGGAGGGGGGAAAGTTACGGGATGAACTTCACGGCTCCATCCCGGAGCTCGCTGTGTGTCCCTGCTGGCTCCCGGGGACAGGGAAGAGGGGATTCCTTCTGGGCAGGGAAAGGAGCTTTTCCTCAAGCTGCACCCAGCACCTTGGCCAGGGAGGGCGGCTACATTCAGGAATAAAAAGAAATCATTCGGATTTAAACCGATCTTTCCCTATCTTCTTCTCCCTTCCTCCTTCCCACCGGCTTTCCTTTCCCCCTGGTCCTGATGTTGTGGCTTGCCCTGCTCCTTGGCAGCTCTTACCGGCCCTGTCTCCACACCGCCTCAGCATCCCCCTCTCACCCACGGCCAGAAGTTGGACCCGGCTCGCTCAGAGACCCGGCAGCCTCTGTCATTGATCTGTTTGCTGTCGAATCTCCATAAAGTAAATAACCATAAGCCCAAATCAGAGTGAGCCAGCCTTGCCCTGTTCAGCTCCCGGCGCTGACGGACGCGGCGCGGCGAGAGTTGATGCTTTCCATAAAGTCAGAGCGATCCGCACACGGGCGAGCGGAGCTCGCCATCGCCTCGCCATCGCTTCGCCATCGCCTCCCCATCGCTTCGCCATCGCCTCGCCTCGCCTCGCCTCGCCTCCTCGGCGGCTCAGCGCGACGCTTATCGCCGGTAGTGCGGGGCTGGCACGGGCTGTGCGGGGCTGGCATCGGCAGCGGCGAGAGTCGGGAGTGGGAGCGGCTGGAGGCACCCACTGTCCCCTCTGCCCCCGCTGCCCCCGCTGTCCCCGCTGTCCCCGCTGTCTCCTTTGCCCCGCTA
>VWYE01013782.1:99323-113339 GCA_013398995.1 Alaudala cheleensis
CCCCGGGATGTGGGGAAAGCGGGGTGTGGGACCCTAAGGGCAGCACAGGGTGGAGCCCGCGGCCACAGCCCCCTGCAGTGGGACCCACAGCAGTCCCTGAGCAGGGGCACAGGGTGTGTGAGGAGGGGTCCAGGCGCTGCAGGGGTTGCATTGCCAGGGGCAGGAGATGCTCCTCCAGGTGCACCACTGTGAGTAAGGGGTGTGTGTTGAGGGTCTGGTGTGCCTCTGGTGCCTTAAAATAAGGGGAACAGGGACTTGATACAGCCAGCAATGACCTGGGGCTTTTCTTCCCAAAGGTCTAAAACCAAGACTTTCTTAAAGAAAAAAAAAAATCAGCGAAAGGCCTCCAAATCCTCAACATCTCAATAAATCAATGATCTGGTTCAAACTCTGAAACCAGGACCCTGATAATGGAATTATTAAGGTTGGAAAAGACCTCCAAGATGGTGAAATCCAGCCTGTGACTGAATCCTACCGTGCCCACTAAACCAAATCACAAAGTGTCACATCTGCTCATTCCTGGAAGGCTTCCAGGGATGGTGACTCCACAAACTCTGAAACCAGGACCCTGATAATGGAATTATTAAGGTTGGAAAAGACCTCCAAGATGGTGAAATCCAGCCTGTGACTGAATCCTACCGTGCTCACTAAACCAAATCACAAAGTGTCACATCTGCTCATTCCTGGAAGGCTTCCAGGGATGGTGACTCCACCACTTCCCCAGGCAGCCTGTTCCAGTGCTTAACCACACTTCCAGTGCTGAAATTTCTCCTAAGATAGAACTGAACCTCAACCTGATCCGTCCAGCTCAGGGTCTAACTTCAGATAATTCAATGCAATTATTAAAAAAATCCCATGGATTTCTGAATGTCCACTTCTGAGTGACCCTCCCCACACCCAATCTCCCCCAATGACATTTGGGATCTGCATCACAGTGTCTGCAGAGCAGCTAACGAGTTCAGGCACACACAGAGTATCACAATCTTTAGATTTAATATCAGGAGTTGTATGCTGGGCACATCAATAATCGTGTGCAAAGTGAATCCTAAAACTTCAGTGAGAAACTTTCAGTGGCTGTAAGAATTTGAACGTACCAAAGCATCCTGAATCCATCTTTATTAGATGCCTTCAGAACTGCTTTCCACTTTTAAAGCCTCCCTATATCTCCACTTGCTCTTTCCCTCTGCAGACACACAGAAGAAAGCAGAACCAGAAATGTCATTTGGCTTTTGCTGGTACAAGAGATTTTCCTGTGATTTACAGTGTCACCACTTCATAAAACTTCCTGACTCCTCAGTCTCTGGGGCGAGCTCTGGCCTCACTCTCTGCTGGGGCTGCCCTGGCTGTGGTTCTGAATCCTTTTCCCCCATGACTCGGCCCCTTTTAACTTCCCATCTCTATTAAAAAGCTAATTTGGGAACTCTTTTTCAATGCTCCCAATTTTGTATTTTTAACTAGAGTATGAAAGTCAAAAGCAAGCTTGCTGCAGATAGTCTGAAGTGAAAATATTCCTTCTTCTGCCTTGCTTCTTTTTGCATCGATATATTTTCTATTTCTCTCCTTCTCTTCTCTCTTTAACTCTCTCTTCTTTCTCTCTTTCCCTGAGCTCCCGTCATTCTGCCTTTTCCCTTCTCTCTCTTTTCTAGGAAACACTCCTTCGGTTCTACCACCCCAATTACAGCTTTTATTAAAACTTTTGGAACAACTTCTTCTCATTCTGCTACTGAGAAGTGGAAGCTGCTGGTGTTAAAACAAGCCACGTACCCAGAGAAATCATGGAATGAACTATCATGGTTAAATACCAATATTAAATATAGTTCACTTAACTATTTTCCCCTTACATTTTCTTCTGTGTTTACATCCATTGCCTCTGCAGTGGATTTTATTTGTTGTTTTTTTCCTCTACTTTGGGTGTTATTCTGCATAAATTTTGCATCTCAACCCCCCATTCACTGCCTGGCTGTGCTGCAGGAGTTCTGCAGGGACAGAGGCAGGAGCAGAGCCTGAAATTCCAGCTTGCCATAACACCACAGCTCTGTAATCTGATTATGCCCTGTAGATTGTGCCAACAGCTCCCTTGCTTTGGCTCCAAGCTGGTGAAAACACCTGCACAGATTAAAGAAAGATCAGTTTAATGATTATGTGAAAGAGTTGAATTTTGTAGCCTTAAAATGAAATATGTGGTTTAGTGCCTTTGTGCCACTGGCAAAGTCAGGGTTCCAACCCCTTCCTCGTGTGTCCTGTGCAAAAAATGCAGTGTCTGCTTCAGGGTTGGGAATGGTCTTCACTGGGACAAACCTGATTTTATTTCCAGACAGAAAAAAACTGCCAAAAATTTGATTTGGATCAAAATTTTGTTGGCTTTTTTCATGAGGAAAACCAGAATATTGAATCGTGAAAGTGTCCCTAAGAAATGGTCTTTCCTAATAAGGTTCTGCTTTAGTTTCCTTGCAAGACCAGTACTGGGAAGATTTGATAGAGATGTGTGAACTATTAAATCCCAGATTCTCTCAGCATCCCTCAGGAGTTTTTAAGGGGACCTCGTTGTTGGATTCAAGATCCCTCCAAGGCAAATGGGAACCATTGTCAAACCCCTTTTGAAGCAGGACAGGGAGATGTGAGGGGTCAGGGGTGTATTTGGGATCACTGGGGAGCAGTGCAGGGTGTCCCTGTGAGGGTCCCAGACCCTCCCTCACCCCCAGGTGCTCATTCCATGGACATCCCCACTCCAGCTCTGCTCTGCAGCCTTGCCCTGCCCCTGGGCTTTGCAAACCCAGGGCTTTGGGTTCAGGGCCATCTCTGATTCACATCGTGCTCAGTCTTTTCTCCCTCTGTGTCTGGAGATTTTCCAGCCCAAAATAAAACCTCCCAGCAGCTGCATTCTGCTGCTTCCTCCTGCAAGCAGAGAGGGAAGGGCCGTGGATGGGGTCCAGCAGCACTGAGAGCTCCCCACAGCTGCAACATCTCCTGCTCTAATTCAACTGATGTTGATGCATCAGGAAAGGGTCACACAGGGCAGCAGAGGGGGAAAGACCTTTGAAAGGCAGGGGTGACACCGACTCAGGGCTTTGATTGATCCTCCTCTGTCCCCTGCCCCTTCCCAGTGCCCTCCCTGGCCCAGCCCCATTTCCATGGAGCTCCCGTGTCTGACAGGATTCCCCCAAGGCTCTTCCTCCAAGTGCTCTGCAGCGAGTTCCTCCTGCAAGATCTGCTTCCAGCCAGTTGGGAATTCTTGTAATTATGAGCCAGCCCAGGCTAAAAAGCTCTGCAGAGAGCAGAGCACAAGGCAGGAGCAGAGCTTTGATCTCCCACTCGTGGGTTAACCCGTCACCATCAAAGCAATCATCCTGGGCTGCTGCAAGTGCACAGCCCAATTAAAGAACAGCAAACCCCCCTCCAACAAAGCCCCAAATAAATGATCAATGTCAAATTACCAGCTTTGGAATGATCACCAGAGCTTGAGTGATGCCGAGGGTTCTGCTGCCACAGTCAACAGCACAGTGAATTGGAATTGCAGTTTTTTGGTGGCTCATGAGCAGTAAATCAGGTCTGGGGAACTATACATTTACTGCAAATTTAAGGAGTTGTTCTTTCATTTTTTAAGAGTGCATTTTAAATCAAGTCAACAGCCATAAAGCAATATACAGCTTGCCTAGCTATTGTCTGGGGAATGAGTCCTGTGCTATCATCATTCCTTTTTATTAGTGCTACACATGGGGGAAGGGAGAAGACATTTGGGAGTGAGATTGTCCATGTTCATCCATGAGGTGAGCCTGGACCTCCAGCCACAGACAGGTTTTTCTCAATATCTCCTGATGGTCAGGAGTGGATTGTCCCCACTCATTGCTGAGGAAAAAACCCCAAGAGGTGGATTTAGCCCCAAACCAATTTATGATACCAAACTCTTCTCTATAGATGAGAATTCTAATAGGCAGAAATAAATTTATTCCTTTATCTTGGAACAGATTAAAAATAACTTTACCTGCAGACAAATTCTATAACTAGAATTCAAGCTTAATCTGATATTTTTTTTCTTTAATATTGAGCTTGGTAAGATCATTATTTCTGCCTTGCTGTGGCAGGATGTAGTCTCCCAGCTAAAGGGAAGGGGCATCTGTGTGTCATTAAGGGCTAACCTGGAATTCAGATCTTAATCCTCAGTGCAGACCTTTGAGAGAGAAAGGGAGCTTTTGTTAATGCATTAATTTAAACTTGTTCACAGCAGCAGCAGTCGCTGATAGCTTGAAAGTAAATTCAGTTAGTATTTTTGGATAGTCCAGGGCTAAAGGAAGCTCTTCATGAATGGAAAACCTCTCATCTAAGCCTCTCAAGGAGCTCAAAAGGGATATTTATGCAAACATCCATCTGAGCAGGAGGTGTTCTTGCTCTTCATGTAGAAAGGCACAACTGTCAGGCTTGTTAGGAAAATGTGTCACATCACCCAAAATGCAGGATTTCCTGGTATTGAATGATGCTCCCTTTATTGCAGGGAGATGGGAGGCTAATCAAGACATATTGGCACGTCTTGTTAAATACAACTGGGTTTGCTCACAGCAAACCTCAGCTCCTGAATGGTTGGAAATTCTGGGTTTGTGCTGGGGGAGAAGCTGGCAAATGAAAAGAATGGGATTTTTCCAAAAATCCAAATTTTTCCAGACTGTGCTCACGTTTCTGACCAGGAAATCCTCTGCAATGAAAACTCCTCTTGCTCACCAAGGGATGAGTTACACCAGCTCCTTTTTCAATTAGCTGAGATAACCCTCACTGCTGGAGCTGGATGCTCAGATAATGCATTTGCTAACCCTGAGTGCAAGGAAGAACATGCAAAACCCAGCAAAGTCTGTGTGACAGAGCAGGAAAACACAACCAGCTCAAACAGGGACACAGCAAATGCTGGAATGGCCAACAATGAGTCCATGAGACAGGATTTGAATGGAGTTCCACCCAAATGATGGCTTTGCTCTTGATGAAATGGCTCCATTTATGCCACTTTGGATATCTCTGAGTTTGCAGACATTGTTCAGTTTCTCAGGCTGAGAGAAGCAGCTCTTTATTTCTATTGATGGCAGAAATAGAGGCAGATAAAACTCCTCTTTTTCTCAGTTTTCAAAGTGCTGAAGAACCTTTCCCCACAGTTTATTTGTTGCAAAGGCCATTGCCTGGGACTTCATCTGCATGAGGAAGCTGAGGGACAGGCTTAAATCATCCAGGAGGAATGACACAGATCATCAGGAATTTGGATCTGACAATTCCTTTATTGCTATTGCAGACAGCAGCAGAAAGAAAGGAATTAATTTATTCTCTATTATCCATCTATTATAGATCCAAACAGGACTGTACCTTGCTCCCTGGCTGTGTCAGGGGCTGGAAAAGGCAGCACTCTGTGCAGGCACTCAGTGGGCTCAGGATCAAACCCTCAGGTGTAAAGCCTAAGGAAAAGCAAGATAAATATTCATGAAAGGTCTGATTTGCTGTGACCTGCTTTCCACCTGAGCCCTGATCCAGGCTGCTGATCCGAAGAATAGATTCTGATTTCCATTTGATAAGGCTTACGGTTTTTTGGCAAAGGGAGGCTCAAAAATAATCCTTCCCTGAGCAGATAAATCATCCAAAGCACTCAGACATGCAGGCCAAGGCAGGGGGAGATGTGCTCACTGAGTTCTGTGATTGCTTCTTTCCAGGAGTCCCTGAGAGCTGGTTTTGGGTGAGAGGCTGGGGGCACTCAGAGCCACGGAGCAGAGCTGGCCCTGAGCTCTCAGCCCTGCTGGCTCTTTGCAGCATCCAGAAACCCTTCAGCCCCTTCAGAAGGGAGATGCTAAAGGCCCAGCCAGTGGAGGGGCTGCTAATGCACACAGAGTAAACAGACACTAAGTGCTTCACTGGGCTGTGGCCAGGGGCTGGCTCTGTCACAGCCCAGCCCCTGTTCAAATGTGGATTTCAGACCCAGCTGATGCTGGGAGCTGTCACAGGGCACTGGGACCTGCTGGGGCCCTGGAGGGGCTGTGCCAGGGTGGAATCAGCTGCAGCCCTTCCTTGGCATGGCAGCCACAGCGAGGAGAAGAGAGGGGTCATGATTATTTACTAATGAACCCAGTGCAGGCAGTGAGGTGCCAAATGTCCACCTCAGACTGCTGGAATTCACAGGGCAAGGGAGGCCAGAGCCCTGCACACCCTCAGGACGTTTCCCTTGGTTCCTCTGAAGGACCCTGCAGGAGAACAGGTCTGGGAAACAAATTCTGCTGGCAGGGAAAACAAACATTTCCAATTCCAAACAACAAAATGAAATCAGGCAGTGAGCAGGAGCTGGGGTTCTAATTAGTGCTGGAATGTTGTGTGTGCATCACCTCTCTGAGCCCCTGGCTGCTCCAGGGGCTGGGATCACACTTCCAGCACGTTTCTTTGTGCACACAGAGCCTTGCAAGGGCTGAGCCCTGGCACAGCCCCTGATCCCCCTCCTCAAATCCCTCCATGGAAATGCAGATGTGGCATCAGCAGCTCCTGCAGGGCAGCAGCAGAGCAGGAGAGAAGAGAATGTGGCACAGGGACTGCTCAGTCCTGCCCAGGGCTGCTAAATGAGCCTTTTGCTGGGCACCAACCTCAATTCCAGGAGTTTTCACAAGTGCTGTAGTAACAAAACATGTTATTAAGAATAAGTAATTATGATCACCACTTCCTGACTCCTCCTCATTGCTCCTCTTCAGGAACAAAAGCAGGGGTGGAGAATTCTCAGCTGACCTTCAGGCAGAAGGAGAAGATGCACAGCCACAAAAAAAAAAATTGCAAACAGGACTCGGGATAATTTCACCTAATCCTGAGAATACAGCAACAGGCTTCCCAGGAGGATGATGACATTCAGAGACTGAGCTGTTGCTAAGCTTTAGAAAAACATTTATTCTTTGGCCACAAGCTACTTCTGGTCTTTGTCATTAGCAGAGACATTTATGTCAGAAAATGTTGTTCCTTTTAAAATATTCTGTGATAAAAGGCACTTAGATGTCCAGTGTGAGCTGTAAATTAAGGCTGAAGTGGGGCTGTGCTGCAGGAGCTGCTGACTCCTCCACGTTCCCATTTCACTCCCAGCAGTGCCAGGCTGCCCACAACGGGCTGCTGCTGCAGTTTGAGGCACAAAGACCAGAGTCAAGTGATTTCCTTGACAAGGACACACTTGGCTCAAACAATTTCCCTCCCAATTTCTTAGATCAGTGTCTGGTCTACTTCCATGGCAGTAAACAAGTGTAAACTCTAACAAACCACAAATTGGCTGTTGCCATCTCTGCTGGCTCCAGAAATGTCACTGCTGAAGGGTGTCACTGAGACACTGGGGCTCTGCAGCAGCCCTGAGCCCAAAGGCATTTGTTTTAGATGTGATTCTTTTCTTCCTTGCTCTCAGAAAACCTTTCCTTTGGCGGGGTGTTTAATTTAACAGCACTGAGTGCTGTTTAAACAGAGCAGCTTTAATTCCCTACGTTTTGCAGAATTAAAGGCTGCTTATGTTATTTTGTTCTACCTTGTAGTTATTTTGCTCCATTTCTTTTGAGGACAAGCTAACAACGGTCTCCCAAGTTACAAAAATTACACAAATTATTCCTAAAGCTGGCATGGGAACAGCTGGCTGTGAGCCATTTGCACTGGGGAATTAAACCTTAGATCACCAAAAAAACCCCCATAATTTGGGATAAATTCAGAAAAGCACAGGGAGCTCAAATGCACCTGCTTTAAAGGCTGTGGGAGAGAAAAGCCAGTGCACCCTGAGGAGCTCAGTTTGCTCCAGTCTTTGCTCCAGCCTTGTCCAGGGCAGTCCTGGATTTTCCTGGAGCCAGGTCTGAGGACAAAATCCCCGAGGCAGAGCTGGGAGTGCCTGAGCATGTGTGTGCCCTCACCCCAGAGCTGCACAGAACCTGACTGATTTCATCCCCCCTCATTTCCTGCATCCAGGAGCCCAGTGAAAATCTGCCAAGGGCTGCACTTCCTGTGAAGGACAGTGCCTGGCAATTACTTGGGCAGAAGCTGAGTGTGTTCAATTTGGAGATAATTATAAATCTATTTAGGAAATCAAAGAAGCCACAATGTATTTTTAAAGCAGAGTATTTTCTGCTCAACACGGATAGAAACAGATAAACACAGCAATAAAAGAAATGTTCAGCCCTCACATGTGGGCAGTCTCCAGCATCACGTAAAAGCATTTACCCTTGGCATGATTTAAAGATAACATTCTCTTATTAGATGCTGATAATTAGTCATCAAAAGCAGAGAGAGCACGTTCCAAAGTGAACCCACAATTATCTCACTCCAGTGGATTAATCTCTCCTTTCAGGAGCTCATCACCCAAACACTTCTGTAACGTGGCCAGTGTATTACTGAGTTCCTCAGAGCTCTCTAACAGCATTGTATCATCCCAAAACCTCTCTGTGGTGAAGCCAAAATTGGTGTTTGGCCTCTCCCTTCTCCTCAGGCCATGCTGATGATTGATGGGGTGTGGTGGGATCCAGTCGCTGGCTGTGCTGATTTTTGGGTCTTTTCCAACCTTTCTGATGCCATAACTCTGTGAACCTGTTCCCATTGCAGAGCCAGGCAGTGCTGGGAACGTGTCCCCTGGTGCCACCAGCATCTCCCTGCTGGGCTCAGGCACCACAAGGCTCGGCCATAAATCACTTTCTGACCCTGTTATTGTTCTTGCTGGAACCTCTGGACAGCTCCCCCTTCAGGTTCTGAAGTGTTCTCCAGATGAGAAATGCCAAACCCAGCGGTTTATGAAATCCCTTTGGAGTTCATATCGAGACAAATAAAACAGTGTTGGGATTGTTTTTTTGGGTAGGAGGGCAGGGAGCAGCAGAGGCAGCAGAGGAATGAAGTGCAAGGCAGGAAAGGCACCAGATGTTCAAGGAAGGGTTGATGAGACACTTCATGTCGTGGTTTGGTGGGCAGTGGGTGTTGGCCAAAGGTTGGAGAGGATTTTGGAGATCTTTTCCAGCCCCAATGATTTTTGTGTGCTCCTGGGGCAACCCCTGCCCTCGGGCAGGAGGGATCTGCAGTGCCCTGGTGCCTGTGCCAGCCCCAGCACATGGCACAGGGGCTGCTGTCCCCAGCTGAGTGTCCTGTCCCCAGATTTGTGTCCTGTCCCCAGATGAGTGTCGTCCCCGCNCCTGTGCCAGCCCCAGCACATGGCACAGGGGCTGCTGTCCCCAGCTGAGTGTCCTGTCCCCAGATTTGTGTCCTGTCCCCAGATGAGTGTCTGTCCCTGCTGGGTGTCCCATCCCGGCTGGGTGTCCTGTCCCCTGATGTGTGTCTGTCTCTGCTGGGTGTCCTGTCCCCAGCCTGGTGTCCTGTCCCTGGCAGAGGAGGAGCTGTCCCCAGCTGAGTGTTCTGTCCCCAGATGTGTGTCCCATCCCTGCTGTGAGAGCAGCTGTCCCCAGTGGGTGTCCTGTCCCCAGCTCTGTGTCCTGTCCCCAGTGAGTGTCCTGTCCCCAGCTGAGTGTCCTGTCCCTGGATGTGTCCTGTCCCCGCTGAGTGTCCTGTCCCCACCTGTGTGTCCTGTCCCCAGCTCTGTGTCCTGTCCCCGCTGAGTGTCCTGTCCCCACCTGTGTGTCCTGCCCCCAGCTGAGTGTCCTGTCCGCAGCTGTATGCTGTCCCCATGTGGCTGTCCCATCCCTGTGGAGCTGCCTGGGCTGTCCCTGGGGACAAAGGACAAGCAGGGCACAGCTCTGTCACCCTGCCTGGCTCAGCTGCGAGGGCAGGGCAGTGCTGGGCTCAGGGAGGTGAGAGGGGACAGAGCCCCAGCCATGTCCCCAATCCCTGTGAGCCCCACAAGGCTCCTCTGGGCCCCGTGGGACCCCCTGCATTTCCAAAAGGCCTCGTTGTCCCTGTCCCAGTGGCATTTCTGGCACCCAGGGGTGCTGGGTGTGGTGTCACAGCTGCGCCCGCCCCGAACACGACAGAGAAACAAACGAAATATGAGATTTATTGATCTTGTCTGTGCCGCATTGTTATTCACACTGAGCAAAATTCACCCCTAGGCACAGGACAAACATTAGAGTTGGGAAAAACATTGCAGCTGAATGTTTTATTTGGTGGAAAAAATGCAGGTTTGAATCTGTAAATTCACGTCGCATTTGTCAAAGGGTTTCAGTACGTAAAACATTTTTCAGAAAATCAAAACATTTACTATTGATGTTTATTAAATGCAAGATCTACATTTTAAGGCCTGAAATAGCTTTTCATTTCAAATATTAATAAGATTTACTTTGAAACTAACACTAAACCCTGGAAAACAAACCAGTATTTTGCTAAGGTTCAAAATCAACAAAATACAGAAATGATAAACGAATATTAGATGACTTCAGTTTGGAAAGAAAACACAACATTTTCCAGGTTGATTTAAGGTATTTCTCCGTTCTCTTGGCTTAGCCCATGAGAGTTCCATCAGCCCAGGTGTGCTGAGCTGGAGCAGGGGGTGTGAGCAGACACCAGTGGTGCTCCCCTCATGGAACTTTTCTGTCTCTGGGCTTCTCTGCTGCTCGTTTTTCCAATCTTTTCGCAAGGGATACTTAAACAGAAGTGAATATCAGGATATTGGGGTGCTGTGGCACAAAACTGGTCCTTTGCTGAGTGCTACAGAGAGATGTGTGGAAAGAATAAAACATTTTTTAAAGTGTTGGAGGATTATCCCACATTGGCAACAGATTTCCATCGGTGCTACACAGAGCAGAGTCAGCTTTTCAAAAAGTCCGTAATAATTTAATGTGCATTATTAAACAATATAGATCCTGCTGCAGCTGCAGCTCCTGCTCCAGGAGCATCCTGTACCTTTTCTTTTGGAGTGCTGACGCTGTTCCCCTCTGTTCATTAATCTTGCATGGAGGTGTTGTTCTGCAGAGGGCTGGCACGGCTGCCAACGCCAGCAGCGCTGCATCCTCAGGGACAGGGGAACCTGCCGGGGCCAGTCTGGGCTCTGCGCCCTGGGAGAGCCGGGCTGGGGGCACTGGGAGTGCTGCAGGGGCTGCAGGTGTCACAGGGGCTGCAGATGCTGCAGGTGCTGCGGGTGCTGAAGGTGCCACATGGGCTGCAAGTGTCGCAGGTGCTGCAGGGGCTGCAGGTGCCACAGGGTCTGCAGGTGCTGTGAGTGTCGTAGGTGTCACAAGGGCTGAAGGTGTCACAGGACCTGCAGGTGCTGCAGGTTCTGCAGGTGTTATAGGTGTCACAGGTGCTGCAGATGCTGTAGGTGCTGCATGGCTGCAGGTGCTGCAGGTGCTACAGGAACTGCAGGGGTTGCAGGGGCTGCAGGTGTTGTAGGGGCTGTAGGTGCTTCAGGGGCTGAAGGTACTGCAGGTGCTGAAGATGCTACAGGAGCTGCAGGTGCTGCATGGCTGCAGGTGCTGTGGGTGCTGTAGGTGTCACAGGTGCTGCAGGGCAGGAGCAGGGCAGGAACCCCAGGATGCTGTGGGGAGTTCTGCTGTCACCACTGTCCCCAGCAGGAGCAGGGCTCTCCCACAGCAGCTGGGGCTGACCCAATCCGGGCTCCTGCAGCTCCTGCAGCTCCTGCAGCTCCTGCAGCCCAGGCCCCTCCAAAGCCCAGCCCTGCCTGTGCCCTGGCGGTTGCACAGCTCCGTGCCCCGGCAGGATTCCATGGGAACAGCCCTCAAAAAGGGGAAAGGGAAGAAAGGGATTATGGAAGGAAAGGAAGGGGAGGTGTGTGGAGGTAAAGCAAGAGAGCTGAGGCTTTATTCAATGAAATCCATCCCCTTTTCCCGGGATGTGCTCAACAGGAGCCCCAGCAGCTGATGGAGGCTCCAGCACCTCCTCCATCCTCTCCTTTGTTCATTTTCTCCCATCATCCCAACCCCTCCGTGTCAAAATATCATTTTGCCATTATTGTCTGTTTCCAGGATGTCTTTTATTACCCTGATTTCATTTTGCAGCCCAGAAAGTGGCACAGGGTTGGCTCCATTCCCTCAGGTTTATGAAAGACTGCGGCAAGAGGGAAGAGCTTCCTGCTCCTGCTCAGCACCAGCCCCAAACCCGAGGCTCCCCACCAAAGCCAAGGAGAAATCCAGCTCTCCTTGGCAGCTGGACTGGCCCCTGTGTGCACACACGCTTTAAAAACAAAGAAAATGATAATAAATAATAATTAGAAAAACCTGAATCACACACAAAGTAGATGGGATCAAATTTACTTGTGGAAGAATAGAATCACAGAAGCATTAATGCTGGAAATTGCCTCCAAGTCCAGCCTCAGAGTAATACATGAGTAATTATGGAAGTAATTATAAAGTGCACATTTTTCAGCTAAACAAGATAAAGCTGGAGATGTTGCTAACGCAGCCTTTCCCAGATTTATTAAATATTTTGCAGTTTAGGCCATTAAAATTTTAAAAACAGCCACAGCAAAACAGAAGGGGAGGAGAATGTTTGAAGGGTATCCTGACTTTTCCAAGTGTTAGTGGAAAAATTGCTACGCACTGCTATACACGTGATTCCTTGGGTTCTAATCTATCAAAGAGATGCAATTCTTAAGGTCTGGACAGCTAATTCTCTGCCCTGGAATTTACAGATCATCATAAAAAAACGGTTTAAGCCTTTGTGGAAATGAGCTCAGCTCCTGCAATTGCTGAACCCTTGGGGGTGACCCTGTCCCAGGCACGGTGTGTGCTGTGCCCCTGCAGGACCTGGCAGCACTGGCAGGCATTTGGAGCTCTCATTGCATGTTGTTTTTCATTTAGGTGCAATTTCCTTTGTAATGAGGCAGAACTTGTTTCCCAGCCCCTACAGGTGCCTTTGTCAGCTCTCCAAGTCGTGCGTGGAGAGGCAGGTTCCCAGCTGATGTCTCAATTAGGATATTGGATAAGTGAGGGTTCACCTGGCTTGGACACGGCCCTGTCTGGCTTTGGGCCAGGGCCTGCACGTGAAGAACACACGTTCCAGAGGGAAGCAGGAGGTTTGGGGGGTGTTTTTTCACCCTGGGTTGTGCAGGCTGGCACAATTGTGGGCTGCTGCTTCAGGCTGAAGCTGTGGGCTGGGCTCAAGTGCTGAGCGCAGCCTGTGGTCACCCTCCCAGCCCAGGGATGCAGGAATCCAACAGCTGGGACGTTTCCAGCTGCTCTCCCAAATCCTCGTGCTCCAGGGTGCCAGGATCCCAAGCTCTGCACTGGAAAAATGCAGAACAGGTCGTGGCTGGAGCTTCCAGGGGGGTTGGGGCTGTCCTGGGTGTTTGGCTTCACCTTTGGCAAGAAGCAAAGGCAGGGTTTGCAGCGCAGATGAGGCCCCAGTTTGCACAGCAGCATGATCTGGTTAGGCAGGTAATTAACTCAGCCTTATTGACCACAGCCCAAACGCCTAATGGAAGAAGTCTGGAAAGTGCTCCAAAAATTATTTCCTGCTAAATCAAAAGCTGAGATGAAAGAGAGGTTAATTTACAAAGATGGGCAGAAAGTTTAATAGCAATTTAATTTTTGTGAAAGATGTGTGTGCTGCTATGGCCTGACATTGTGGAGGAAATTGCAACAGTCCTGGAATGAAGCTGCTGTTCTGATTTCCCTCCTGACGTTGGGCTGTTGGGTTTTGTGTGCAACAATTCATTGGGTGGCAGAATTCGAGTACGAGATTTACAGTAAAAATCGATGTGAGGGCACAGACCCAGCCTGGGGTTTGTCACTTTGACGCCACACACGGGACTGAAACCCTGCAGGGACATGGGGTGGGGTGGGATGTGATGGGATAGGCTATAGGATGGGATCCATGGGATGGGATGGGATGGGATTGGGTAGGATGGGATGGGCTATAGGATGGGATTGGGTAGGATGGGATGGGCTATAGGATGGGATTGGGTAGGATGGGATGGGATGGGCTATAGGATGGGATCCATTGGATGGGGTGGAATGGGATAGGATGGGATAGGATGGGATAGGCTAGATAGGATGGGATCCATGGGATAGGATCTATGGGATGGGATGGGATGGGATGGGATGGGATGGGATGGGATGAGGCTGGGGACTTCTGTTTACCTTCAGAACCAACCAAAAA
>VWYE01013786.1:0-13328 GCA_013398995.1 Alaudala cheleensis
TGGGCACACAAACTCCCCAGGGATGGCACTCCTGAATCCCTGGCTGACCCCACCCTGCCCTGTCCATCCCTCTGGAACTCTCCACTTCCAACCTGCATTTCCCAACTCTCCATTTCCTACCCCCCTCCAGAAATGAAGGACAAACCACAGCACCCCAAATTCCCAATATCACCATCAATAACCTTTTTCCTAGGTCTGAAAGTCACTTAAATGATTGCAGTCCCAGGCCGTGTCAGATTTGGGTGCTGTTTTAATCCTCCCCTAATCACTGCAGTGCACAAAACCACCTCTGATGGGGGAACATTTTTTTAGGAAGTTAACACAAATTCCTTTCTAATCAGAGAGAATAAAATACAACAAATCAAGCACTTCACAAAGCACCTTTCCTGCCCCTCCAAACACACCTTCCCAAACCCAGCTCCGCGAGTCACCTGGGCAGCCACGCAGGAGTAAATCGGGCGCTCATCCAGCTCTAATTGGGCTCTCGAGCGTGGCTCGATTGGGCTCTCGAGCAGGAGCTAATTGGGCGCTCATGCGCGAGCTCTCGGAGCAATAAATGGTGTGCTAATTGGGCACCCATGCGTGCAATAATTGTGTGAGCAGGGCTGGGATAACGGGGTGATCATGCACGAGTTAATTAGGCACCCATGCCATGCATGGCACCCGTGCAGGAGCTCGTTGGTTGTGCCCGTGCACAAACCCTGCGGTTTAATCCCAACCTTTGCCTCCCCAAAACTGGTATTTGAGATGTTTCAACACACAAACGTCGCTGCCTCTGCCTCCAACACTTTCACAATCTCAACACGCAGCAATGATGAACTCGGTCCTTCCTCCCTGCAGAGCAGACAGGAGGGATTAGCATTGCAGAAATGTTGTTTTTGTTTTTAATCTTGTTTCCTTGCCCCGCAAATCATATCAGAGAAACACTGAGGTTGAAAAAGATGCTTTGAGTCCAACGATTTACTTAACACAGCCAAGTCCAGCACTAAACCATGTCCTGAAGTGTCACTCCTACACAGTCAGGACTCCTTATCCACCACAGACTCTGCCCTTTATGCTGGTGCACCAGACTCTAAGGGATTGATATCACAACCAAGTGCATACTTAGTAAAATTCCACTATATTTAGTAAAATTCTAAATTCTAAAATTTCTACTAAAATTTTACTATGTTCAGTAAAATTGTCCCATCCCAGGGACCAAAACTGCAGGGGTGATCATCATCATCACAGTCTGAATTTTCATTCAGAAGTTATTTCAAGCTCTACCCCTTGAGCTGGTGGAGTAGATTATTTGGGTCAACCTTATCACAGTCTGACTGCACCCCCTCTCCACACACTTCAAGCCCTGTGGGATGTAGGGCTGACACTCAGCCACCCCACNTTATGTAGTGTTATATATATATAGTTATTTCACTGTGGCAAGCTTTGGATCATCTCAGTTTATGAACTTTACCAACAATATTGTCCAAAATATCTCCAACTCCATGGACTGAGATGCTCCAAAGCTTCTTTTATTTTGCAGCTTTTCACCAGCCTTCAGATACCTCCTCCAGCAGACACAAAGTGCCAGAAGAGAGATATCTGGAGAATCTTATCAGCTGTAGGGCTGAAAAGAGCATTGTGACTAAACCAGACAAGTTCAGGATGCCTTTGTTTTTAACAAAGGGCTGTTGATGCAGGACTCTCACCAAAACTCAGCCGAGGAAGAAAAGTTAAACTAAAAAGTTAAACTAAAAAGCCTGGCTGTGTATTGCAGCACCATTAATTTGAAGTTCAATAGCTTTGAAAAAATAAACTTAAGAAATTTGGAGGAAACAGATGAAAAGCTGCAGCACTGGATGATTTTAACAGTAACAGGATCGTTTTACTGACAGGAGAAGGATTCTTGGGACAAATCCCCAAAACCAGGACGACCACAGCAAGGCACCACGGCATGATTAAGGCAAAGAACCTCATCTCATCTGCAGAAGGGTGGTGCCATTTCCTCAGCCTAAGAGCTCTGAATTTCAGTGGCAAAGGGAAATATTCACCTCCAAATTTCAGTGGCACAGGGGAAGATTCACCTCCGAATTTCGGTGGCACAGGTGAAACATTCACCTCCGAATTTCAGTGGCACAGGTAAAACAAGTCACCTCTGAATTTCAGTGGCACAGGGAAAGATTCACCTCCGAATTTCAGTGGCACAGGTGAAACATTCACTTCCGAATTTCGGTGGCACAGGTGAAACATTCACCTCCGAATTTCGGTGGCACAGGTGAAACATTCACCTCCGAATTTCGGTGGCACAGGTGAAACATTCACCTCCGAATTTCGGTGGCACAGGTGAAACATTCACCTCCGAATTTCGGTGGCACAGGTAAGTTGCTGCCTTATTCAGATAACCCAGGCAAAGGGAGATCCAAACCCACGGCTGGCAGCTCCCTTAGAACACTTCATCCAGACTGAGCCCTGTTTGTATTAATTTATATATTTTCCTCTTCAGAGGAGTGAGTGAAGCTGCCTTCACAGAAATGCTCTTTGCTCAAGCAACCTTTGATGAGCCTCGCTATTCATCACAACGAGAACATCTGAGTGCTGCAGCCCCCAGTGAACCAAAACATGCCAGGATGTCTGTAATTCTTAATCAGCACTCCTGAATTTACACTCTCCTCAAACACCCTTAGAAGAAAAAAAAACAACAGAGTGGACGCCCATTTCCCCTGCTGGTGCAAAGGAGTGAATTTCCACTGAGAATCAGATGCTTGAGCCAATTTAAACAAGCTGAAAATTGGGATTTTGTGCTGTTTCTGCTCCTGCTTGGAGCGGTTTGGAGATCAGAGTTCTTGCAGGAGGAGGAACAATGAAGCAGTGACCTCCTAAAGCAGCTTTCAGGCAGAGGAGAGCCCAATGCCCACAGGTTTGAATTCAGGCAAAGTGATTTGTTGAAGTCTCTTAACAAAACAGCAGCCAAAACAAGGAAATGCCCAAAGCCCTGGAGACTTCAAGGTGCCCGTTTCACAATTATATTGAACCAAACAACTTCTCAATGAGGGACTTGAAAACGAGGAACCTTTTCATTTTTTTAATACATTGCTGAAAACCACAGCTACCACACTGAGACACATTTCTGAGCTTTTTAAAAAAAAAAGCTGCTTTCAACATTCCTAATTTTCACTGCTTACAAGCCACGACTTTACAGAATGATTTTATTTTTTTTCCTGTGTAGTTGAATATGGCCTGTATCTCTAAGGTAATTTTGGCTTTAATCTGCTCTAAACGCTCCAGTGTCGGACAAGTGAAGCATTTGATGGTGATGATAATGAGTAGCCCATTAAAGGTAATTTTTAAAAAGTTAATGAGCTCTCACCGAGGGACCGACACGCACTGCAATGAAGAATGTTTGCATAAAGAATATCGCTTCCTTGCTATTTATTTTACTTTATAGAGAACCCATAAAACTTTTTAATATGCCCTCAATTAATTCAGCAGTTTAGACGATGCTTGAGTTTTATTTTCACTCTTGCTTTGCCATAGTAGGTCACAGAAATTTAAATTTCCCAAGGAAAGCAACTGATATCTCAATTAATCACTCTCTTTTACCACTACTGAATGTCCAAGGATTCAATTTTTTTTCCCCCCAACTGCCTAATTAAGGGAACTCAGCAACAAAGTGATTTAGTGATAACGACTCTTACCATTTCTTGAGCTGTGTGGTCACTGTTAACCACCATTCCAATTCACCAGCATAAATAAACCCCTTCAGTGACTAAACAAAGTTAAAGTAGCAATAAATTAAGCTCGCCATGTACACTCGGTTCAACCTCCAGCCAACATAAACACGAGCAGCCTTTTGCTGTGATTTCCCTGGTACAATGACATCACACATCCCCAAACAGAACACGGAGCCCGGAGCCAAAGGAGCCGACACAATTCCCTTTAGGTGGCTCAAATTACAACAATCTCGGGTTTGTTGCAGTTCCTGGCTCCTGCACTCTCGTGTGAGCGCATTAAAAAATAATCGACGTGGTGATGTCAATTTGGCATTTTCTGCATGATTGAGTTCTGGCAAAGGGGGCTCCCCGTGTCATCGCTCCCTGCAGGAATAATGCTTGGAAAGTTACTGGAAAGTCAGAATTGGCCAGCACAGAGTCGGATCAAACCTTCTCCTCCTGAACCAGATCCTGAAAAGAATAAAGTGTCCAGAAACAGATAGAAAGGCAAAAATAAAGGGTGGAGGTAACCAGAGCTAGAGTTGGTAAAAGCGGGCTCTGCCTCTTCAGATAATAAAGTTTTTGGGTGATGAAGACATCAACAAATTGATGCAAAAGATAAAATTGCCACGTTATCTTAGCTCAAAGCAGCCCATTGGCCATAATTCTGCTCACCTCGTGATCCATCGGTGTCTCTCCCAGGGAATGTACACGGCGGGATAAGCCGAGCTCAGAGGCTGAGGTGAGCTCAGCTTTACAGAGAGCAGTTGGAGCGTTGAGCACGGTCCCAGCACAGTGAATTCCAGCTCAGAAAATCCCAGCACAGTCAATCCCAGCACAGCAAGTGCCAGCTCAGTCCCAGCACAGATAGTCCCAGTTTAGTTCCAGCTCAAAGGGCTCACTCCGCCCATCTGCACCTCAGCGAGCCCAGCTCAGAGACAAAACCTCCCCCAAAAAAGCAGCACCTGAACCCCCTCCTGCAGAAATAAGGGGGGGTTTGGCCAACCTGCTCCACCTGAGGGTCGTTAAGGGCTTCAGGGGGAGCAGCCCCGGATTAACCAGGTACAGCTGAGGAGGAGCAGTTTGGGCTCCTGGTTCCATCAGAAAGGCAGAGCCTCAGCTGAGGGCAGTATAATCCTGGAAACATCATTTTGGTACAGCAAAAAAGCCTTTCCAAAAGCTTTGCACACATAATTCTATGTTACTGCTGCTTAAAAAAGTAAAATAAAAGCCGGAAGTGGTGGATGCTGACAACCTAAAAGCACAATTTGCTTGTGGAGGGTCGTGCTCTTTGTTCTATATTTCAACTTCTTCACTAAATACAGCAAAACAATTAAACTTCTTAAAGCAAGAAAGAATCAAATAAAATAGAGCATCACAGAGATGTTATTGCACCATGAATGAACAAGTATCAGAAGGAATTTCACTCTGTGCATGATAAAGGATTAAAAATGGAGAAAATCACTGATTCACAATTCATCACTGATTGGTTATAACTTCATGGTGTAAAAATCCACGTGAAAATGGCAATAAGAACATTTTGCCTCAGCCAGTCTTGTGCTGAGCTGTAAGAATTTGTGTCACTTTTTATTTATATTTTCATCATGGAAGTCTTGTTGAAAGGGAAGCACTGGGAAAAACTGGGTGAGCCTGCTCTTCACAACAGATACTATTTACACCATTTTTTATATACTTTTTATAAACTTTTACAGCATTTTAAAAATTAGGATATAAAGTCAGTCATATATCAGATTTTCTCCACTCTTTCTTTATTCTCCTATGGTGAGTAATAATTCTTGCCCACTAAATCATGACACATTAAGGATGAAAACTTATTTCACGTTGGATTTCTCCCCTCCCTTTCTTTTCACTATTCCTTTTGAAAGATCTGTAAAAGGGCTGAAATATCACCCAGGCCTCCACGAAGCCAATCAGCACAATGCTTATTAGGCACAAAAGGGGAGATGTGATCTATTTTTAATTAAGCCATCTTTGAACAGTGCAACATGAAGGACCTGGCGAGGCAATCAGAGAATGGAGGGTGGGTGAATTAAAAGTAAACAGGAGGAAGAATTCTTAATGCAGGGGAGGCTCAGAGAAGATTTAAAAATGAAAAAAAAAATCCACAATTTTTCTCAAGGAAATAAAAAAAAAATGAAGATTTTCTTGCTATAATTTTGGGGGTACATTTCACCCCCTATTTTGCCTCACTTTTTCAAAGCCACATCAGGTTGTTTGCAGCAACAATTTGTTGGCAAACTCACGGTTTGCCTCTGCCTGCAACATTAGAAACTGCAGCTCATATCCAACACTTCCCGATGTTTAAGCATCAATCAGATTGTGTATGGTTGGAGCAGAGCACACATTCAAGTCCACTTTACACCATTATGGGGCAGACTAAACAAACCTGACCCCGGGGCTGACCCCCAGAGGATCCCTGAAGATTGCAAAGGCAGGGCAGGCAGTCACCACGAGACTTTTACAGCCTGGTAATGGCATGCAAATGACACTCCCGTCTCTGTCAGGCAGCCAAGTTCTGGGGATTGTATATGAGACTCATTTCCTGAAGAATTTGGGGAAAATGTGATACTTTTCCCTTTTATGTATGAAGTTCACATCTCTTGCTTTCGGCGCAGGGATTGAGGGAAAGCGCTGCTGAACTTATCCCAAGGCTGTGGTGCTCGCTGGAGCAGCACCTCTCCAAAACATCTCAAAACCTGACCAAAACCTCTCAAAAAGCTGTCCAAAATCTCTCCAAAACCTCTCCAAAACCTGGCCAAAACCTCTCCAAAACCTGTCCACCAAAACCTCTCCAAAACCTGGCCAAAACCTCTCCAAAACCTGACCAAAACCTCTCAAAACCTCTCCAAAACCTGGCCAAAACCTGGCCAAAACCTCTCCAAACGTGGCCAAAACCTCTCAAAAACCTGGCCAAAACCTCTCCAAAACATGGCCAAAACCTCTTCAAAACCTCTCCAAAACATGGCCAAAACCTCTCCAAAACCTCTCCAAAACCTGGCCAAAACCTGTCCAAACCTCTCCAAAAGCTGCTCTCTGTGAGCAGGGTGTCCTTGTGTCCCTGGGACACAGAGCCCAGTGCTCCAAGCCCCTTTTCCATACNAATCTCCCCAAAACCTCTCCAAAACCTGTCCACCAAAATCTCCCCAAAACCTCTCCAAAACCTGGCCAAAACCTCTCCAAAAGCTGCTCTCTGTGAGCAGGGTGTCCTTGTGTCCCTGGGACACAGAGCCCAGCGCTCCAAGCCGCTTTTCCATACCCAAAACCACCTCCCTGAGGTGTCTGTGCTCCTCCAGGGCCCAGCTTGAGGCAGGAGACAAGGAGAGGTGCTCTGAATTGCCCTGTGGATGATCCTCTGTCCTTCAAACAGGATCCATGGAAACCAGATATGGTTGCCTCCTTAAAATCAGTTTAAAAAAAGAGTGAGGATTCCTCCGTTTGCAGTGAGGGCATGAAGTGGAGACACTGGGAAACGTTGCCAAATGCAACAAAGCAGTCATGTTAAAATTGTTAAAAATGTTAATTTAACCTATCTGCTCTGTGGGGCTCTTGGGCAGACACTGAGCTTCATTTGGAACGTGCAATTATTCTTCTGCTTAAGGTTAACTTTACATGAGGAGTGCACAAGGGCTCCCCTGCTTTTTAACAGAATCGATTGAGGGAGATTTCATCCCTTTCCAGACCCACTCCAGTCATTTCTCCCTTCTCCCAGTGCCCCTCTTTCTTTCCTCTTCCCAGAATCACACTGAGATCAACCTGTTTTCTTCCAATATCTAACAGTACAATGTTTGGTATTTTATAAAATATGTGTATTTTCCTTTCCTCTGCCTCTTCTGGGGAATGAAGTTCTTCGTGCTGCATGAAAACAGCACCACAGGCTGGGCCCTTACAAGCTGCTAATTGAAAACCTCGTCAGAAGTAGGGAGGAAGTGGCAAAGGAACTTGGCAGGGCCTCCTGCTTTTCATGCTGCACTTGGTGCTCACGAGTGGCAGCTCTGCAGCACTTTGCAGAGTTGTGCCAGTGCTGTCTCTGCAATCACAGAACAACAGCACCTTCTTCCCTGGGAGCTGAAAAAGAGAAAATTCTGAAAATTCAGAAAGCCACATCCTGTGGTGTTTTTTTCATCCAGGTAATGCTGTTGTCAAAGTGAAGAAGACAGCAAGACAAGGCTTCACATCAAATTTATTAAACGTGCTACCAGCTACAGAAGAGGCAATGTTATACCTTGATAAACAAACAAAACAAACCATGTGCTGGATTCCTGGCAAAGATGATCTTATTGTGGAGCAGGTAAGAAAGTGCAAGAAGGCACAGGAAGGATGTCTGGACCTGATCTCCCAATTCTCAGCTGAGCCTTGCTTCAAAACACCAACTCACATGGGAGCTGAAGAATTCAGCCCCATAAAAATTGCTCCAAATTACCTGGTACGAAATGCTTGCATTATGAAAACAGGGATGATTTTGCATCTGTTAATGAGGATAATGACTAATATATTCAGGCACTAGACGTGACAGCTGTCTGTATGTTTTAGGGGCAGGTATTTTTAGATGCCATTATCTCCAAACATATTAACCACTGCATTCTTCCCAAGGGCTCCAAATCTCCCCAAGCTTAAGGATGCAGGTTCAATTCTTCTCTGCTCCTGTATCACTTGGTTACATCACTGTCTCATTATTTAAAAGCTCTGCACAAATCTGCTGCTCAGATCCTCAGCTAAGTGCCACGGCACAGGGAAATGGCTAATGCCAGTGTGAAACAAAACAAATCCAAAATCACAGCCCTCTGAAACTCTGCTTGAATGGAACTGCACTGCCTGCTGCTCCATTTTAACTAGTTTAATCACTTGCTGACCAAGCAGGGCTTATAAATGTTAAGGAATATTTGCTTGTGCTCTCCTCCTGTTTTTTTCAAAGCCAAAGATTTGCAACACAAACTCCAGTTTTAAGACAAAAGTCACCCCATTAAATCTTAGCGGATGTTCCTCAAGTTTAGAAGATTAAGAGAGATTTCAGCATCAAAAATCAAAGAAAATATTCTATGACCTTAAAAAAGGATAAATCTCAAAGCTCTAAACAAACCAAAAGTCCACTTTGACAGCTGCATCTGACTGAATTGATGAGATGCTATTGATGTTTGGATTAAACTATGCCTCTGTGATCAAGTACTCAAACATGGGATAAAAGAGGAATATATTCTTTAATCCCACCAACTAATTTCGTGTGGGCAGCAGTTGCAGAAAAGCAATGGTTACAGAACAAACGTTGGAAGTGGCTTCACTTTTGCTTATTGACAAAGCTATTTTTGTTCCATTAATTCACCAAGTGTACTACCAGCATTTAAACCAACACGGGGGAAATCTATATCCAGCACAGCATTCCCCACAAACAAATCACTGAGAATTTCAAAGTCATTAAAGGTGGAATCAATAGGATATGATTCTGAAGGGCCAGGAAGATGCAGTGCTGAAGTATAATAGAAAAATGAGATATTGATTTTTTAATATAATCTTGATAAACAAAGTAAACAACACAGGAGATCCCAGTTCTGGTTTTTATAGCGTGTCTTCTCCAAAAAGAGGAAGGGTCAGGATTCACTGAAGTCATTTGTTAATTACTGTCTTTATCTATCACTCTGTAACACCCAGATCTCTAGGGGAGCACTACCTGGAGTGTGCTTCCCAAAACTCCCAGCAAGAGGAAGTGAAGCAAAGCTGTGCTCCGGGTGTTCCATCAGCACTGGGAATCCAGACTGGGAGAAACTCTGACACCAGAGCAGCCACCTGGATACCTGGATCCTCACCTGAGCACCCCTGGGGAAGAGCTTTGGGGGTGAACAAGACTCTGAGCTGTGTTGTATAAACAGGGGCACTGCATCCTGTTCTGCCTGGGGTTCAGCTCAGTGTGAGGAGGATAAAATGGGAAGGGATGGGAATGGTTTTGGCTGCTTGCAGGAAGCCCAGTCCCACTGTGACACCAGATTGCACGGTGAATTTGGGACACAAAAGTCAAACAAACAGCTGGGCACATCATTCTCTGCAGTGGAAAGGGCAGTGTAGAACAAAACAGGCTCTTGGCACACAGGGGTTCCAGATCCTGCTCCCTCCTTCTGACACTGGGAAAGGCAGAGGGAAAATTCAGGGGTAGTAAATTTGTGCTCCAAATAAAGCTTCCCTGCTTGTGCCCACAAAACAATTTAATTTTTTCCACTTGAGGCTCTCAAGAATGTGATTCTGAAGTGATTTACCAGAGAATTGTGTCATTTTAGGGGAGTTCTCACCATATTTACTGTGAGGACGCTTTCACTGGGGTAAGGGGCAGTGCAAACACACCCTGAGCAGAGGGATGCAGTAAGGGCAGGCAGCTTTTCAAAAAGGATCAGGCATCACCTCCAATTCTTTACTCTTCTGCCTCTTTTTTTGTTACTTCTGTTTCTCTTAGCAGCTTCTCCTGCCTCAAATGCAAAGAACACCCACTTTAAAACTCAGATTTGCATGCACTGTCATTTTATTGTGCATGCAGGAGAAGAGGTGAGGTTACAGTTCTGAGAGCTGTTTCTGAAAGAGCCAAGCACCCCCAAGCTGAACCAAAACCAGGCCCAAATTAACCAACAGCAGCTGCCTGGCACTCCAGAGATGTGGCAAAAGTGACAAATGACAACATGAACCATCAAAGTGAAGAATGAAAATAACAGATGGGCTCTTTTGCCTGACTTAGAAACCTAAAAAAAATGTGTATTCTCAGCTTTGGGGCAGTCTGGAGACTCTCCACCATTTCTTCAAGCACAGTTTGATGCACATTTGCAGGAAGAGGTTGGATGTAAACAAAACTTTATGTTGCTATCAGTTCAGTCTGTCTTGCCAGCCACATGATCCTAAAGGATGCAAAACCACACAATAACACGACTGGAAAACACCAGATGAAAAAAATGGCATGTGGTAATTTGCTATTTATATAAAAGTCTCATGTTTCTATGTTGTAGAAAAATACACAGAGTATGGGCAAAAACTTTGAGCCCATTTCTGGTTTGGGAATTTTTTTTTTATTATTATTATTTTCAGTTGGGTAAAATAAATATTTGCCATTTTTCTTCAAAGTCTTTTTAACTCACAAATAGATCTGCTTACGCTCCCAGAATCATAAACATGAAACCAAAGCAACACCAGTGGTTATGATTTATAGATCTGGTCTGTGCCTATTATGCAAAGACAGGTTTTACCATGACAATTATACTTAGGTAATTCTGACAGCTTTCTTTGTGCTGCTGGGGAATTCTGTAAGCAAACCCAACAAAACCACAGAGCACTTCAATGGCAGTGACAAAATTTTGTAGCCACAATACTGAGGAATATGGTCTAATTATTCTATAAACACACTTTGATTTGTTTACTTCAGTGTCAAATTAACTTCAAATATGTACCAACAGTCCCTGATTTGATATGGTATACAATGCTGCCAGTGACTGCTTTCATTGTGGTGTGTGTAAATCTATCTCCTTTTAAAGGGAGTTCATTTCTGCAAGCCTCTCTGCTGTACATTGTGAATACTAAACAGGGAAACACACATGCAACTTATTTAAAAGAAAATTATTTCCAATTAATTTTGCTCTGATCCAGCTTTTTTTTTTTCTTTTTTTGGCTCGGTTTTATTTTTTTCCTTTTGAACAGCAGAAGGGGATATTTTTTAGAAATATTAATAAGCCGTGGCGTGGAGAAATAAATTATAATCTTAGTGGGGGAAAATGAGCTGAACTAACCTCATCTCTATCCGTGCAGCTGCCCTGAACAAGCAGATTGTGCTGCTTTAAAAGAAACACAGAACTTTGACTGTTCTAACCAAGATCGAGCTTTTTGAGCAAAGAACACAGATCCTGAAGAGATGCACCAAAAAGCAAATTATTGCACTGTGGCTTCCAATTTTTTTTTTACAGTATTTACCTAAACTTCCAAAGAATTCCTGAATTTCCAAAGGAAACATCAAGGGGCTTGCAAAATGACTCTGATGTGGGGCTTTTTGTCGTTTTTAGGGAGCTCTTTTCAGGGCTTGCTGCACATCAGGACCGCCAGTGGTGGCAGGTGACAAATCCAGCAGCGGCAGCTGCTCCTCTGCACAAATGACAAAACCCCTGGTTTGTGCCATCAAGTGCCTTTCACAGAGAGGGGTCTCCAAATGGTTCCTGAGCTCTGCACCATCCAGAGAGGTCAGAAAATAGAGAGAGCCAGGCTGCCAAATGGCATCTGTAAAAGTAAATAAGATAATTAAGCAGACAAAAAGAAAGCTCGTTAGTCCCACATTCAGAGTGGAAATGGGCAGCTGGTTCTGTCCGTTTACCCACGTATTTTTGGAGGTGTGACATTATCCAATGCTGGGCAGGGACACAAGGATTTATACCTTCCTTCATCAGGAAGAAAATTCTGGATTTGCTGTCATGAAACTGCAGCGATCCAGGGACTTGTGGAGAACTTGGAGTTTTAATACTTGTGAAGCAGAAATGGTGGAAATTGCCAATGAAGTTGTGGAAATTAGAGGTCATTATTACAAAGCCTCTATTTAAGGGATAATGTTCTTGGCAGAGAAGTATACAAGGCAATAAATTGCATTAGTAGGTGATTATATTCCCAAAGCAAAAACTGCAGCGGTGGCTGGATAAAGTAACCACAAACACCATTATGCAACGAGGCAAAGAATAAAAGCCACAACACTGTGCCTTCTAAAAATATCTTACACACACACATTATTTCCATCCATTACTGGTGGACACAGAATATGCACCAAAAAAAAAAAATTTGAGTGAAAACCTGTTTTAAATAATAACCCCCTTGCAATGGTAATGAAGCTTCTGTGTCTTTGTCCTCACTTCACTCTGATGTCTCCCACTTTAAAGAGCACATTCCATTGCCATCAATGCACTGGGCAGTGACACACCTTCCAAACCAGCTGATGGTGCAGATAAAAAGTCCTAAAAAAAACACCCAGAATGTGAAATTGCCCTGGGAGTTGTTGGGAGAATTGCTGCAGATTATTGTCCTGAGATTCAAAAAGGGAAAAAAGAACAAAAAACCACCACCACGAGTAACAGGTAAGGATTTCTATTTCTGCACCTTCAGCAGAGCAATTTGTAGCTGACAGGATCTGACAAGCATCCCACTAGAAAAAAATTACTTCCACAGATGAGCTTCAAACCCATGGGATCATCAAGGCAGGGGATGAGGAGGAGCCTGTGGGGGGCAGAGGGACAGCAGGAAGTTCTGTGCTCGTTGAAGTGCAGTCAGGTGCAATAAATATCAGCAACAGTGCATTGACAACCCATCCCACCCAGGCCTGCAGCTGAGATGAAACCAGGAATCACGTTCATAATTCAGCATATTGTTAATTCCTGAAAGAGCACTGGGGGCTGTCCTTGTCCCTGTCCCTGTCCCTGTCCTGCTGAGGTACCCTGGGCATGCATCAGTGCTACCAGGTCTGTGCAAACTCAGATCTGCTGTAAAACTGATTCCTGATCTCCCTCCAACAGGAGGGGAAAAGTCTCTCTGAAATCAAGAGTGTCCTGACTCAGTTCTGGACAGGTGATTTCGTAGAATTTCCCCAAGATTTTTGTCTTCTCTGCCTGCTCCTGTGTGGGA
>VWYE01013787.1:0-24834 GCA_013398995.1 Alaudala cheleensis
CGCCGCGGGCTCGGGGCCCGAGTGCTCCCGGGGCCGGCGCTCGGCGGCCCGGAGCGGTCCCTGCTGACGCGAGGCCTCGGCCTTTGCCGAAAGGCGATGTTTAATAACCCGTGTGCGTGTCCAGGCGGTGCGTGCGGGTTCTCCTCCGCCCCCTCCCGTGTTACCGGGATGCTGTGCGGGTGACCGAGCACTGGGATAGATTGCCCAGAGAGGTTGTGCAGTCTCTCTCACTGGAGGTGTTCAGGAACCGTCTGGACACAGTCCTGTGCCACGTGCTGCAGGATGACCCTGCTTGAGCAGGGAGCTTGGAGCAGATGCCCCATTGTGGTCCCTTCCAGCCTGACCCGGTCCGTGTGCGCTGCTTGCGGTGGGCAGCGCTGTGCGAGGTGTCGGCGCAAAGCGCGAACACAAAGCCCTTGCTGTCAGCGAGGCGTGTGTTGCACATAAGGATTGGAGAAAAGCAAGCGTGGGCTGTTCACGGAAACGCGATAACGCTGGCGGACGTGGAATATACAAGAGTGGCAGCGTTTCAGCACCTGAACTGCCCTTTTTCAAAAGTGTGCATCAAAATGAGACGACAGAGGAGCGATGGGAGCTCTTCTGCATGTTCTTTGAGTGGGGGGAGAATGTTCCAGGATGCTTCTCCGAGAGAAGAGCAAAAACCTAAGAATTGGATATTGCCTAATATCCCCAGAGGAACTAAAGAGCTACCTTTTTACTGACATCTGCAGTGAAGGGAGAAGGCAAGAAAAGCAAGTGCATTACTGGATGTGAAAATAAAACTTCCTGTATAAGAGAAAGCAGAGCAATTGAAGAAATTCAGAAAGATCAGATGACTGAATGTCATGGCCTAGGAGTTGGAAAAGCATCTGATGTGCTTATAAATTGGACTGGCTAAAGAAGACAATCTGGATGGCAGACTTTTTTTCTTTTTTTTTTTTCCTTCTTGCTTGTAGTGTCATGTGAATCAGTAAGACTTCATTACAAGGATCTACAGGAAACTTGGAGGTAGTGGCACAAGCTTGTGTATTGTTGCTGATGAGATGGTGGGACAACTATATGTTTCAGTCATGTGTATCATAATCTTGTGCTAGGTAGCAGAAAAGAGGTGTCTGGAACATTTAACCTTTCCTGAAGGAAGGATCAGATTTTGCTTGCTTGGACAAGAGACTATGTCTGCATAGAGCTTTTATCATAATGGAGCTACAGTGTGGTAAGGACTCAGGAAAATGTTCTTGAGTATCCTTTCAGCCTGTATTGTAGGCTCACAGACCAGTAGTGCAAAGAAGAAAGTGTTCTTTCAGATGCTTTGGAAAATCTGTGGTTTACTGGCTCTGAGAGTTTCTGGTGGATATTTTGAATAGAATAAATGAAAAATAATACTGTTTTCATATATTATCATAGATAAGGAAAAAAAACCCATCTTTTTCTAGGGTGTTTTAATTGTTCTTCCTTGTTGTCCTTTGGACAGAGACTCTTACAAGCTAAAAGCATGTAGTTTTTAACGCTTTACTTCTAAAATCAAAGCCAGTTGCCAAAGGAAGTCAGTTGTCCCTTGGTTTATAAGGCTGCATACAGATTTCTTAAGAGGAGTTTTTTTGATGTCACTCATTTCCTGCCTTCCCTTTCTCCTTGCCCTGTGAATTTTTTTAACCATACTCAAAGAGAGCTTTTCATCAGAAATGTGTGATTGTAAGGAGTTTTTCTGTAAGGTTAATGACCATTTAATTAAGGTTCTCCTTTGATGCTTCTTTTGCTTCCTCCTTTCTCGTAGTCCCTGGTAGGTTTTTCGTGTGTCACCACATCAGTTGTTAGTGCAGCTTAAGATAGTAAGGAAGGAGTTTGTGAGTACTTTGAACAATAGTATAGGGTCTGTTGGAAGTTAAACACTGGATATGTAAACAGTGGAAAAGAGAAACTGCATTCTTAACACTTACTGAAAGTAAGTCACTGTTTTTGTATAGTTCTCTTTGCAGTTGAGCTCACAGAGCTTAAGCAAATATTGTGATGCTGTGAACAAGCACTTCAGGAAGCTCAGCTCTATATTTCAGTGATTTCTGTAATAGACCATGGTGCTTCTTTATTAGTATGAGATTGCAGCTGGTCATTTGATATTTCCATCATATTTGCAGACTTTTGCCATTGCCATGGTGGTGTCTTTTCAAGTAAGATAATATTACCCATGGAGGAAATCTGAAGCAAAACTAGTTTTGATACTTGTCTTTTGAGGGCAGAAGGGAGCAGAGGGAATGTAGGGTGAAATGGTTATTTTGTATTATTTGTTGTGCTGCACCCGGAAGCACTGTCCAGAACACGCCTGCTTGTCCTCTGTGGGTGAATCGCAGTTCTTTGCAGTGAGCAGCTGTTGTTTACAAGACCACACCAATATCTGTTTTATTCCTTTTTGAGGAAAAGCTGTCAGGCTTTGTGGGCTTCCTTAGCTGGGAACTGTAGTAGCTGTTGTATGAGGTGTCACTACTTCTTTTTTGCTGTATTTGTTGGAAAATTTGATTATATTGTTAGAAAAGGATTGTAATATACAATGGAGGGAAGCCTTTATGTATCTATGCCTGGGATTACTTGTCTATTGCTTTCTTTTCCAGTTCAGAGATGGTTGTGAGAATATTGAGTACTTTGGCAAATTATTGCTTGCTGAAGGTTCATGGGCCTTTAGATAGTATGAAGTAGTTGAGCTGGTGTCATGGCAGCTATTGGTTCCTGTGACAGTACTGATCTGAGGAGGGTTCACCTGGGACAAGATCAGGTAGAAGAGATTTGAGATTCCTTCTGCTGTGTGATTTGGACTGGTTTGTCTGAGCTTGCTAAGCTGATTGAGCAGCTTGTTACTGCTGAAGGAGGAAATCTCCCTCCTGCAGCCTTCCCTTCACTGGTAGTGACAACTGCCTGATCCCTCAATATAGCAATTCAACAACAACAAATCCAGCTGAAAAAGCTAGTTTTCTGCAAAGCTGTCAGGGTGGGCCATATCAAGACAGAACTGGATGAGTGCAGTGCTGGAGATAAGAGGAAGAAAAGAGTTGCTGGGAAAGAACAGAAGCACCTTCTTGCTAGTCATGACTTGTCAGGTGGGCTGAGCTGTCTTGTCTAACTCTACCCTGCCTGCATTTTGGGAGATGGGGGGCTTTTACTGAGGTTCAGCAGGGTTTCTGATTCAACTGTCATGGTTTGTTGAGAACTAATAAAGCAACATGGTATACACTAGATCAGGTTTTCTTTTCCTCTGTCTAGATTCAGGTCTTGCATTTGAACAGGGCTGTCAGGGACTTTGAAATTAGTGCAAGGTGAAGTCTTGCTTCCAGATGGAGCGCTCTATACAGAAGTGATACTGAAATGTATGATGAGAAAGGAGAAGGCTATGTATAGTCTTAAGCTTTTTCTTGCTTAAGCTATTAGCCCTTTGTTTCATGTTTATAGCCTGGGGTCTGATTAAAATCTCTTTTTCTGGGAAGTCACCTTTTTTTGTACTAATTATCTAAGAGTGAATCTTCTCAGTGTGATTTTTAGGTAACTGTGTCATGTGAGGATACAGATTAAATCTGATGCTGAGTAAGAGAGCAAGATGGATGAAAACCCTGTGAAATTCCTTAGCTTATGTATGTTGAAGGAGAGATAGGTGTGTAATACTGTCATCCATGTAGTGAAGTCCTGGAATAGCACTGTATCTTGGTGCCTGTACCTGCTGGAACTTCTACTGTATCTTTGTTTTGGATATTTCTCTACAGTTGCTCTAGCTTTTCTTTTTAGCCACTACTGCACACTTAATCTTCCTTCATATTCTGTACCTTATGGATTTTGTGATTTTGGTGTGTTACAAAGGAGCCAAGGCTTCTATTATTCTGCTTCTCTGTCTTCTGTTTCTTAGTCAGCTTCTCCCCATAAATAACTCCCAGCTGCCTGCTCTTACTGTGGTTTTGCATTAATCATGCAGTGGGAAGCACTGAGACTTGTCTTCTTCACTTCTGAGTTTGTATAGCTCCTGCAGGCATCTGGGGCTTGCCCTGTGACACCTGTGTGTATGGGGTTGTTAAGCCATGTGGTGCTGAGGTACTGTGGGAATTACTCTCACATTATGAAAGAGCTTTTCTGCACTTCCTGGGTAATTGAAAACGTGGGAAGTGGAAGGCAAGTCATGAATGGTGCTTTGCAAAAGATGGTGGAAGACTCGTGCCTGTTAGACTGTGTCTGTCAGATGCTTGCTCAACTACTCTGACAATCTCAGCTAATTTTCATGTTTATGAGTTCTTGGCTCTCTTTTCCTGCACCCAGAAAGTTGAGCTCCTTGGCTGCAGTTAGAAATTATTACCATGCTCAATGGAAAAGTTTGGGAGCATGAAGTGCTAACTGTGAGGTGGGAGGAGGGAGTTTCTGATTTTTTCAGCTTTTGACAGGAGGGAAAAACGTTTCTGTTTTCCCAAGAGAAAATTGGAAAGATGAAATATTAGGAAGAATTACTGTCAGTGCCAAATGCAAGGGAATTTCTTGGAAGTATTAAAACTAATGTTAACTTCTGTGTAATTTTACTTCAGCAAACACTTAAAGCCATCTATTCCTCTTTAGTATTGTGGAGGCATTTACCAAGGCTTTATTTTCTTTGGGGGAATAAATGACAAAAAGTATGTAACTAGATCTGTTAATTTCGGTAAGATACTGATTTGATAGACCTTAGTGTATTAACTGAAAGATGGGGAATGAGTAACAGAAACAGCAGTCTGAAGGGATGAATAGCTCTCAATACCTTAATTCTGAGAAAATGTGAATTAGTAAGGAAAACATTTAAGATTTAGAGCAAGAAATGTTCCTGATAGTTTATAATTCTGTTGCAGGACCTGATAAAAATCCAGCAATATAGTAATTGTTTCAAGATTTCAGAAGTTGACCTCTGTCCAGTTTTGAGTCACTAATTTAAACAGACACTGAATTAGTCTTAAAATAAACACAAGAAGTGCTTTCTGTTGGAAGGCAAGGGAGTTTAACAATCCTGATTTCCAAGAATTGAGATCAAATGTTCTTTTGATTTGCTGTAGAGAAAACAAAGCAAAAGCCCTGAAGTGTAAAACTGTGTGTTACAGGATTATCATCATTTTTCTTTGTATTACTTGCATCTTTCAATAATACGGAGAGATTTGAGTAAGTGAGGAATGTGCAATTTCATTTTTTATTTGCATGTTTCAATTAAGAAAAGATCGAAGGAAAGCAGAAAACTTAGTTTAGGTGTCTGAATATATAGAGGAAATGCTGGAGGGGATGTGGGGGTGTATTTTCCACTCCAGAAGGTACTCCTAATTACTCCAGAACTATTTTTAGAAGCCTAAATTACATCAGTTACAAAGCCAATTTGATTACTGGAGTCCCGCTAAGTCCTTAGCATTTGCAGCAAAAATTATCATCTGATGTTTGCTTACTGAAAATGCTACTTGGCTACATATGTACCTTCATCTGGCATACTTTATGCATCTGAGCAGTGTAAAATCTTTTTTTGTGTGCTCATGAGTGAGGCACATTTATAATTGGGGACTTCCTAGTTTGGCACTTTTAATCCATCAACAATGCAGAGTAAAAAAGGTTTTCTCTGGTGATTCAGCTTTTTTTTTTTTAATGTTTGTCTATCTAGTAATAGGTATACTGGGAAACATCATATTTTTTGATCATTATTATATGTAGTAAAGTGTAATTATTAATTATAGTTTTTCTGTTGGAGTCTCTACTCCTTGACTAATTTAGAGTAGTGTTTAAACTTCAAAAATAAGTAAAAAATCCTAGCTGTTTGTTATTTGCATTCCCATTGGAGAAAAGCTTTGTAAAATGAGGTGATGTGTGTAATTTTGCCTGTAGTTATCTGGAATGGTGTCTGGGTCCAGTTCAGTGCAAGAGGGCAGCTGAAACAAATGTCTCTTTACTGTAAAGCCTGGAAGAAATCCAGGGTCTGCTTCCCTACCACCAAAGCTGTTCTCAGTTTGTAAAGAAGCTGGCAAACTGAGTTTAACAGGAATTGCAGTATGTGTAACTCTCAGATATTTAGATAACTTTTTGAATTACCAGTTTTAGAAGTGTTTTGTCTGCATCTAATTGCTAATAGAAAATACCAACTTCACTGACCAGTTGTAAAGATTCGAAGTGGAATTAGTCTTCAGCCCTTTAATGACTTCTTTAAAAAAAACCACCTCAGATCGTCGATCTTCCCCTCTTAATTGCTCTTAGTGGGTACTTTAGTCACAATGTCAAAACTTATCTTACGCACTTCGTAGTTTTAATCCTTTAACTACTAAGCTTTCATTTAGGATAGCCTTTACTCATTCATACCCCTTCAGCAAGAGCGCCTCAAGCACTGAGAAGTGCTCAAATCTTTACTTCTTCTTTCTTCAAGTATTGGTACAATCAAATTGTATAAGATCATAAATTACAGAAAGTTTTGCATGATCCTCTAGATCACAGCATGAGCAGACAGTTGTTGTTCAAAATGCAGGGTGGTCTGCATGCTTGTGGTGTGGCCCAGCTACAGTCACAGAGACCACACTCTCTCCAGTAGTGTGGGTCAATGTAAGAGCATATCACCAAGTCTGGCGGGTTGTGCAGGGCTGGTCTCTGGGGGCTCACTACTGGAGACAGTGGCACTGACCCTCTGACTTGCCTATCATAGTAGACTGCTGCTTTCCTTGCAATTTGCAGTGTGTGGAGGTTAGTCTTGATCTTTAGATTTAATTGTTACTGCGCAGCCATGACTGTAAAGGCTTGCTTGTGGTCTGTTCTGTGGTTAAAGTATCAAGCCTAAAGTATGGAAGAAGGTATTTAGGAGTATTACTTGTATGTATTTTAATTAAGGGAAGAACTTGTTAGCAGTGTGAGTAGTGTTCAGAACAAGGATCATTTAGGATTGTTGTCTTGCTGCTGCCAAATGTTTTACAGATGATCTTCATCCTTCATGTTTCTTTTGTAAGATCTTACATCTTTCATAGATTCTGCCTTGTGGTGGAATATTTGTCAGTTCCTTCCTTTAGTGCTGTGTGCTTGCAGAGGTGTTGGCCTCTGACAGCTTTGATAAGATCTGAAAGAGATCCTAGTCTTCAACTCTGCCAACAAAGCTTGTCCTCCAGCATTTTCATGGTATTGGTATCAGCATTGTATTCTTTAGTGATTTTTAGTTGGTGTCCAGGAGAGCAGGCATATTTGGTTTTGATCTAGTTAGTGCTGCAATGATTATCTTTGAAGGCCCCCAGCTTTGCCCATGCCTCTTGTAAGAAATGCTTGCTCTCTGTGCCTGTATGCAGTGGTCTGAAATCTGAAAATTTTAAACAAACTGGAATGGATTTAATTTGGCTAACAACTATGTTATAGTTAATGACTTTGGATAGTATAAGACCACAGTCTTAGCATAAGCTTGAGTATAGCATATGTACGGGGCTAATGTATAACTTGAGTGTAGGTGGTTGTTTGAGAGCCTGTCTTTCATTAGTGTTGTACCTTTTATCTTGTTAGATGAATCATCTCTTTTTTTTTTTTTGGCTTGATTTCAGGCTTGACAAGAATGTATTCACAGGTGTTTCATATTGTTTCATGACTAAATAAAATTCCATGTGAAGCTGAGAATCTGTCTCAAAGCACTTCTCTAATGTGCAGCTAGCCTGTGGGATTCTTTGCCATTAGCTCTGTCTCAGTGATATTTCCCCCAGACTCAAAAGGAGGAAGTTATTGATAATCTGTTAACTTGTTAAGGAATATTGTTCTTCATAACTCAGGGCAGAACCTGAGAACCTGCTGAATTTTAGCAAGAGAAAATGTCCTAAGATGACACTTTGGAAACTGTTGAACAGAAAAACATGAACTGGGGGGGGTGGGGTGTGAGTGTAAGAATAATGTGTACATGTTAATCTGAAATACCTGAGTAATAGTTCTGTCATTTATAGCTGCTTTTGCCAGCAGTTATGCTAGACAAGTGAAATTCTAGACAGTCATGTTGGGGAGAGCAGACATAAACACAGGTTAGAATATATCACAGGAAGCTGATTAAACTCCAGCAAATTCATTATAGGTTATGTTTTGAAAGACTACACTGACCAAGTTTTGGAAGTGTAGTCTGCAACAATCTTTGTGCCCAAAGACATTACCCATAAATTTGATTTAAAACTGTCAAAAAAACATGAGGCCAGAAAACCTATTGGAAATTACAATTTGGGAGTAAGAAAGAGATTGGCTTTTTCTTTCTTATTTCACTGTGTGGTACACCACAGATCTGGGTCTTGATCAGAAGGGTGATGGCTCTGAAACTGTTTCTGAGAATGTAACCTGCCTGCATCTGCTGTAATGCCTCTGTGTATCTCAAAGTGCCTGTAGCCTTGGGGATGTTTGCTGACTTGATTTTATAAGTATATGTATGACAGGTATTTTGAAAAGCACATGTTTCTTTTAGTTGAACAAACCACGCTTACTATTTGTATGATCTTGTTTGGTTTTTTCCCTTGGCATTCCTATTCTACATGAGGAATGGCTAGTTTAGCCACCATGTCAGTGTTCCCTAACCATACACAATATAAAAATGCATATTTTTATTTCATTAAGGACTATTTTTTACAGTAAGCACAGATAATTCCTTTAAATGTTTTTTTTCAGTGGAAGAGACAATGCTTGCACATCTACAAGAGGTAGGAATTTTGTAATTCTCAGGTTCTATAAACTCTGAGCCTCATGGAATAAATTTTTAATACCATGGCAGTAGAACACAAGTAAGCAACATACTTATAGAAGGCTTACAGTACTTGGAGAAGAATGACTCTCAAACTTCAGGTATTGCAAGGCAAACATCCCTCTTAAGTGAGATGGGAATTAATACATGAAGTGGCAGTATTAAGATTATACAGACAGAAACATGCTTGTGTATACTGAAACATCATTATTCTTATGGTCTCGCCATACTTATGAGGGTTCATTAAAATAATACTTGTTTACTGTCTTGTGCACTTGACACACTTCCCTGGCTTGTTAAAAGGACAGTGCATGTGTTATTTATCCAAACATACCAAGCATTTTTGACTTTCACCTTTTTCTTTGTTCTGGGAGGAGAGACTCTGAATAACTTGTTCAGAAATAATATTGGTCTAGTGGATTACATGTAAGGCTAAAAGCTGGATACTGAACTCCCTGATGAAATCAAATACTTGGTCAGAAATAGCACTGTGCCAAAAAATTGACAGCTACCTGCAGTCTTATAATAAATTCTGTAAGTTAAGAGGATTTTTTTCATGTGCAGTGTCATGGTTGGAGCAGTGCTGCCTTAGTATGTAATAGGGTTTTCTGCTTCTGTAACCACAAGTAGTTAATAAATAATAGCAAAGGACAGAGCAGAAAGGAGTCAAAAAAACGTGAGGCCAGAAAATATTAAGCAGGAGGTCTTCCGTGGAGCTGGAGTGTCGTCTGGTATGTCTGTTTTGAGAATGAACCAAACTTAAAAGGCCCTGGTTTTGCTCTTGTTTGCTCATGTTTTTGACCGAGTTGTTGGATGGTTAGCAAATGTTCACAAAGTGTTTTGTAAGCTATTCTTTTGGCTGATTGCCCTGTATCAGTAATGCAAAGCATCAAAGTGTCTCAAGCTTTCTGAGATGCTCTGCTTAAACTGCAGGTTCCTGTTTTTTCTGTGTGTTGCTCCTGCTGTGTAACCTATTTTGGCAATGTCAGCTGGGTATTTATTTCCAGCTTCTGTAAAGTTTTGAATCACATCAAAAGAACAGAAAAGGAAGAATGCTGATTTCGGTGATGCATACTTCCAGCCTTTACTTGAATTTTCCCACCACATGCAGATTTCAAGGCAGCACTGTACTTCCCATTTCATTCCAGGCTACACTAGATATGCTTTTCTCTTTTGCATGCTCTCATGCATTTTCTTTTGCTCCCCAGTTTACACAGAGGATTTCATTCTTGGTCTAATTGTTAGTGAATTTCTTTAACCGGACAATCAAAATTGCTGTCTGCCACTAACAAGCTACATTTAGTTTCTGCAAGAACCCTGACAATCTTTGCTACAATAGCAGAAGCCTCTTGTGGAGTGTCTTAGTTTTAGTAACATGCTGATGCTCTTTGATATGTTTGTGTCCTCTGCTAGGAGAAGCTTGAGCTTAAATTGAAAGTTGAACCCTGGACTAAATCTGATTAAATAATGATTGATATATTAATGTTAGAATGCTTGAAAAGGTAACAAGCACACTCTCCAGAGCATAAACATTAAGTACAAGCAGTGAGGCTGGGATAAGCATTTGCTAACTGAAATGAGTACTGTATAAACTAAATGTAGTATTTGTTGCCCAGAAAAGACTTGTATATATATTTATTCTATAGAATGGGTGAAAGGCTGCAAGTTTTGAACCGGAAGCCAGAAAAAACTTGATTACACAATGTCTTACAGAAACTAAGGAGTTTTTTCAAAGCATTAATTTTAATAGCTACTGAAAAAACAACTTCATTGCAGTCTGTACTTAAAAGGACTTGTAGTCATGCCATGCCTGGTCAATGTTTATCTCTCACCTGAAACACAAAACCTAGGGAAGGTAAATAAATTAACAAGTTCATGTAGCTATATGTCATCTAGTTCTCTTTTACTCCTCCTGTAGCTCTTGGGCAACAGTTTGTGAAAGTAATAAACTAGTATTATAGGCTTTTGACTTAGTACTGTATTTTATTATGACACTGCTTTTTACTGGACATTCCATGCCTTTCTGGGCAATGTATTGCTGAAAACACAACTAAGGAAAAGGCCCAGTTCACTCTAGTATACACAGTACTAGTTCTGACTCTGTGCTTTTGTTGCATTTTCTTCTTTCCACAAGCTCTACTGTTGTTAGAGATAACATCTAATCATTAGAACAATGCAAATGTAGTATATTAATGATTCAGTATTCAAGATAGCTAAATTGGTCTTATTTTTGAGTTCCATCGTATTAAGGACAATTTTGATATTTTCTTTCAAAGTCGACTGAAGTACAAGACAGTCTTACACTTTAAGGTGCTCAGTTGATTAGCAACTTCATAAAAATGGAAAGAAGTTCAGAGAAAATACAACTTTCAGGTGCAAGAAATTGATTTCTACCACAACAGTAAATAGGAGCTAACTCCCTTGAGAGGTGGTGCAGAAAGGGTCCAGAGGGCAGTCATGATACAGGTTGAATTATGAGCATGATGCAATGATGGGCATGAAAAGTGCCAGAGAATACCACAGTTAAATGATTTTTTTTTAACTTGTGGACTTTTTTCATTTTATAAATAAATACTAAGTCATAGAGGTGATTTTTATGAAATATGATAGCCAGCTCTGAAAAAAAACCATTTCACTTGATTTCACTTGCTAGAAGAATATGGCTATGTGAATCCCTGACACATAGTGTGTTTCCGAACTGTAAAACCGTTCATGTCTCACTGGGACTGAGTACGACATTTTAGTAGGTTTCTTTCTGCTCTCATNCCAGAGAATACCACAGTTAAATGATTTTTTTTTAACTTGTGGACTTTTTTCATTTTATAAATAAATACTAAGTCATAGAGGTGATTTTTATGAAATATGATAGCCAGCTCTGAAAAAAAGCCATTTCACTTGCTAGAAGAATATGACTGTGTGAAGCCCTGACACATAGTGTATTTCAGAACTGTAAAACTGTTCACGTCTCACTGGGACTGAGTACAACATTCTAGTAGGTTTCTTTCTGCTCTCATACAGCTTAGTTAGGTCATATCATGAACTGTTTGCAAAGATGTGTGCTGTCAGTGTGTTTCAAAACATCATTCCAGAAAAAGAAATAGATTCAACTCAGAACTAGCTAGCACGTGTTGAAACAAATCCTAAAAGAAGTGTCCCATTATCCAGCATGGTATCTCTTTACAATTTTTTTCCTGCACTGTAGAATCAGAGTATCTTAATTCCTTACCTGTTCTGTATTAAGTTATTGCGTTAAGAATATATGCCTAATGTCTTTTGGGGTTAATGGCAACAAAATCATACCTTATCTTGCTACTGATATTGGGAATCTACCCTTTTGACAGAATATGGAAATGTGTGTTAAATCCATGTAACCAGGCAGGCAGTGCAGGAAACCTGGAGACTGCAGCTTCAACTGGAAGGACACAAAAACCTGACAAAGAGCTTATCTCTGTCTATTAGCCTTGTGCAACTGCAAAACCACTAGCTGCTGAAACTATTCTATTTCAATAAATTGTGGCTGTTAACTGAATGGGTAAGTTAGTTTTTTGTGAGGCTGTGAATGAAACATATTTCCTAGCAGTCAAAGGGAAGCCAATTATTTGGTGCTTGCCTTGTTTGTCTCCTTCCTTAAGGAAGTCTGTCATGTAATGTTCATGCTCATTGTAGCTTCAAGCTGAAATTTTTATTTACTGCCCATCTGAGAATAGTAAACAAATGAGTTTAGCATTTTTCTTTCATTTTTTTTCCTGTACCCATCTGTTGTGTTTTGGTTTTTTTCTCACAATTAACTGTGGGTGTAATAGAGATGTAATAAATGTCTTTTGAGTGTTTACCTAGAGACCTTTAGTAGTTTAATATTTAGAGGCTTTTCTTGGATACTGCCCTTCATACTCCCGGTGATAAATTTTCAACTGATGAGTTTCCCACTGACAAATTTTCAGTTTTTAACTACATCTTCCCCAGTGCTTAGTGTAACAGAGAACTGATATTCTGTCAGGACAGACTAGGACAGATCTGAGATGTATTTGCATCAACACCTGACTGCATAATTCAGTTCTCCTTCTATCCCTCACTTGTACCTGGAGCTGCAAGTTCTAAAATATTATATAAGCAGGTAGTGAGCACTGAAACCTCATGCTCTTTCTAGAGGGAATTATTTAAACTTGTGTATGCTGCTCATTTTGCATTTTACAAACTAATGGATTTTATTATGTTAGCTTATCTCATGTATGCCGGTTATTTTCTCTGTAATAGGATTTCAGTTGTGCAGAGTCTTAAGCTAAAAGTGAAAACCAGGGCTTTAAAGCTCTAAAAGCCCTCAAGGACTCTTCCTAAATTTCAAATAGCTATCATAATATAACTTTTTTAAAAAATCATATTAACCAGGATGTTTTTCTCCTTTTAAAAACAGGTGAACGAAGAGTGATATTTCCAGAATATATTTGCTTGTTCTTCCAGATAGGAGATAAATGTGTTAAGCTGGCAAAGTGATTGTGGTAAGTTTTTTTGCTGTTTCTACAGTGAATATCATCATATGTATAAGTGTTTGCAGTTTTGCAACTAGAAGGAGCTTTCTGTACCATTAGTGCAAACAAACTTGATTTTACTTACAAGGTCTTATTTTTTTACCTAATAATTACATTAATTGCATGTTAATCCATCTGTTATATTTAAATGTTACATTGAAAGTTATTTGGCTTTTTTTTACATTCTGTGCTTGGATATGATGAAAGTATTTGACTTTTGAAGCTTTTACTTCAGCTGTTTATACAGAAATAGGAGTTAAATGTGCTATAGCACTCATTAAGTGAGGTTTATGTGGATTAAATGATTTTGTTTCCATAGCTGCTGTCACTGATTTTTGTTTTGCTTTCTTCTGTCATCCTTTTGAGAGTTTTCTACAGCTGAGTCTTGCATTTCTTGTCTTGTTTGAGTTAAATGTTTCTCCATGTACCAGTGCTGAGCATCCAAACAAAATTAATCAGTCTGGGAAGCAGAACCAATATTTTTGGTATTTCTTCCTGAACAATGGCAGAATTGTCTTATGAATTAAGCACACACTATAGTGACTGCTACCCAGAAGGAAAACACTGTCTGGTTTAGCTGTAAATCTAAAACATTGTACTTTTGCAACTCCCAAAATTATCTGGACTCAGTAATTTTTTCTTTCCCCTTGAAACAATTTGCATACTGCAAATACATAACATGGTATTGTTCAAATAAACTATTAAAGAATGTTTTCTGTAAGTGTTATGTAAGTGCTTATGTGTTTTGCCCTTAAGCTTCAGGTCAAATACCTTTAGTAGCAGACAAATGTTGAAGCTTGCATAGAGGTTACAAAGAAAAGCTGGAACAATGTCATTAACTTTCATATATGCAGTGGGAGGGAATGCTCTATTGCAGGCTTTTACTTGTTAGATTTATGAAATCATTGTTTGGGGTCCTGGGCTGTTAGCTAAAGTTTCACTGAAATTCTCTAAGTTTCTTTTCTTTCCTTTCCCTTCTACCCTACATGGGTATATTGATTCCTCAGTGCAACAGACACTGTCTTTTGGAGGAGGTGAGATACAGGGAAGAAACACTCCCTTCTTTCCCCCAGTCTTCTGCCGCTAAGACTGTGTTTTCTGATGGAGTTAATTTCTGTCCTTTCCTCTACTTACAGCTCAGACATGAGCAGTGCCAGTAACTCACTGGCACGGGAATTCTTGACTGATGTCAACAGACTGTGCAATGCAGTGGTACAGAGGACAGAAGCCAAGGAAGATGAAGAAGAAGAAACTCATATGGCAGCACTGGGACAATACTTAGTTCAAGGCCGTGGCTTTATTTTGCTTACCACTCTGAACTCAATAATTGATCAGGTAGTAGTTTTTCTTAAGTGGGTATAACTTTTGTGTTGAGCTTTGACTGCGTGGATTTGTCTGGCTCATGTTGTTCCTGGTGCTTGTTTTCTTCACTTTTTATTGAGAATCCGTGAGTTAATTGAGAAGACTAGAAATTCAAAAAGCTGCGTTCTAGTTGCATTCTGTCCTTCAGCAGAAAATTGAAAACTAGACAGTCACAGACCTGTTTGCCAGCTCATATTTGACTAAGGTGTGTGTGAAGCTCAGGTGCAGTAGCTTGGTGGAAGGAGACTTGAGCTGCATGTCCCAGAATCAGGTAAGGTGCCAAAATGCTTGAGTCAGCTTTTTGTGTTTAAAGGTTATTGATCTTTAGGACTGAAACCATTCTGATAGTCCTGCAAAGCATGCCATGAAAGAATTGTGTTTGAATTCTGTGCTTTCTACAGTTCTTTCCTGCACTGAAATTCTTAGTATGTGTTAGAATCCCAGTAGGAGTGGAGGATTTTTAGTGGTTATTCTGTGGTTTTGATTTTTTTGCTGTTACACTTTTGGAACAAAGTTTTGGACTTGTCTGGGGCTTCATGTTGACTTTTTAAAATCGTGAAGTTTTGTGCTTTTGACTTTGCTGGTTTTCTTTTTTGAGTTTTTCTTTCTACAAGGGGGTGAGCTTTGTATAGAAACAGTTGCAGAGGTGTAATAAATATCTTGGATGCTTTCTGATTGGCTCTAGTTAATGATTATAGCACTCTTTGTAGTTTGGTTGTTCTTTCAGTGCTTAAAATAGTGGAAAGGCTACTGAGCTAAAAGGGACTGAACTCTGAATAGCTTGGTAAAATGAAGAAGGTTAACCTATTTTTTAAAAGTACAAGATCTTTTGTTTTTATTTCATTCCTAATATAGGAGCTGACATGTCGAGAAGAACTTCTGACCCTCCTCCTGTCCCTTCTGCCATTGGTGTGGAAAATCCCTGTCCAGGAAGAAAAAGCAATAGGTATGTTTTACCATTCCCAGTATTAAGCACATAAAAGAAGTGATTTGTGTTTTACCACAGAGCCTAGGACTCTGTGCTAAAGAGTAGCTCATTGTAGTACATATCCTCTAACATGGAATGAAGGTGTGGATTCTGCAGAGAATTTAAATTGTAAGAATGCCAAAAAGTTGTGCAGAGAAGGTAAAGTTTTTTGGTCAGTGTGAAAGGCAGTGCTTTTCTTGCTTTGTAAAAACTGAACAAGGAAATGGCAGTGATCTGAGTCAGATTTGTTTAGTTTTGTGCTCTTACATTTGTCTGATACATTCTTTTCTGTCCCAGAGGGTAAAACAAAGAGAATGAAGTAAATTCAATTACCTGACTGTTAGAGAAATTTTCTAAGGATTCATACTCAAAGTTCTTCCAGGGTCTTCTTTAGCTATTTGAAACTCCTCCAAATTGAAGGCTTTTGTTAATGTATGTAGACTTGGAGTCATTAAAGGGTCAGTTTCATAGAACTTTTATATAATAAGCTTTCCTGCTTGCTCAGTTGCATCATTTTTTCATGCTCCTCTAAGCATGATGGAATTAAAGAAATGTTTTGGTTATTCTGTGACAGCATAGTGGCTTTTCCAGGGTTAGTTTAAAAGGTTGTTGTGTAAATAGGTTTCAAGATGATGTGGTTTATACACTACCTAATGCATAGCTTTTACTTCTACAAATTGCCCTCTCTTAGTACTGAAAGAGTAAGCATGACGCATCCAGTTTTGCATTAAATAGTCAGGTTTTTTTCTTGGACTGAAGTTCCCCTGTATTAGGCAGCTTTTTTCTTTCTGTTCAGGTAGTAGCCATTGTTTGGTGAAGTACTCCTAATTAATTTCGTGCCTTCAAAGCAGATTATGTTTCTTCCTTAAGTATCACAACTATGACTTTTGAAACAGCATGGCACAGTCATGCTTGTACATGGAAACATTTTTTTCTTTCAGCTTTATCATTGTTTATAGCTATTATGTGGGCTTCTGGGGCTTTGTGGGGTGGGGGCTGGTGTTGTTAACTATGACATTTTTCTAAATATTGAATTTATGGGGTGGAGGATACTTGCAGTTGTTTTATGGTAGGTATTTTACTGCCCAAAGTATCCAGTTAGTTCTGTCACTGCTTAAAAATAACAATGGACTTAATCCAAGGATATTCAGAGTTGTTTCTCTGCTTGCTTTTTTAATAGTTTAATCAGAGTTTACTGATACAAATGAAGCAGTAGTACTTCTGTTTTACTCTTCAAGATGTTCTTGCCCATTGAATCAGATTTAAATTTTATACTGCATGCTTGAAAGTTGGAGTTTTTGTCTCGGCTTTTGTAGGAGTATTCAGGACCTTAAACATTATTCCTTTGTCTCCCTTATGTCCCCGACTATTCAAAAATCCCCTACTTTTATTTCTACTGCTTGTATTTGGAATAATGGTGAAGTAAAAAGACTGAGGTCTGTATAGTTGAAGATTTGCACTGATAATAAGTAGAGAAAATTCTTTTCCCTATTACCACTACTACACTGACAATGTCCTCATGCATGCTGAGAGGACTGTGAGCTAACACACCTGGTTCCTATAGCAGTTGAGTTGCAAAAAGTGTCAATGAAGTATCAAGTTAAAAAGACCTTTCTTCCTCCGTTTAGTTTCCTTACCAAAAAGTCCTTTCACCTACCCTAATTTCTTTTTTGGGAATGTTTTTCTGAGAGCAGTTGTGCCAACAAAAAGTTTTAGGAAACTTTTTTGCGCGCTTTTGTTTAACTGTAAGTAGAAAATGAAATAATTTGTCTAGGCTTTAAAAATAGCCAATATGGCCCCTAAACATGAGTTGTTGCTGCCTGTTTTATGCTGCAGATGTCTGACACAGGGGTGTGCAAAACCATGACCTGTTAAGATACAAATTTGCTGTGCGTTTTCAATCTGGAAGTATTTAACTATAAAATTAGGAGAAAAGCTTTACATAGTCTAATGTTCCTTTTATGTTCCTTTGTTATATTTCTGTTTCAACAGATTTTAACATACCCTTTACAGTAGACATATGCCTGACCAAAGAGAATAATACAAGTTCTGTGAAATCTACTCAGGAAAAACTGAACTTAGATGGAAGTGCTCATTCATCCCTTCAGACTCCTGTAAAAGCCAGTCTTCGATCCCGGAAAAGCGGCCGTTTGCGCAAAACCACGCACCGCTACTCTGTGAGAGAGGCAAGGAGGTCCCAGCTGTCCACTTCGGACTCTGAGGGCAATTCTGATGAGAAGACTGCTGTGATAACAAAACACAGACGCTCCCAGTTGCTGCAGCCCTTTTTAACCCCTTCTGTCAGGGACAGCTACCCTGGAGATAGAAGCGATTACCGACCTCCTGAAGTGGTACCAGGTTCTAACACCAATGCCTCTCATCTAAAGAGTTCCAGCAAAGTTATTCCAGCACATGAGATTTTGAGTGAGCCAGCTGCAGGAACTTCTGAGAGCAACCTGGATAACTCTCCTTTTGATTTATGCCATGTCTTACTGTCTCTCTTAGAGAAAGTGTGTAAATTTGATATTACTTTGAATCACAGCTCTGCTCTTTCAGCGAGTGTCGTGCCCACGTTGACAGAGTTCTTGTCAGGATTTGGAGACTCCTGCAATGTAAGTAGTAACACAGAAAATGTAGTTTCTGCAGGGTGGACAGAAGAACCTGTGGCTCTGATCCAAAGGATGCTCTTTCGAACAGTGCTGCATCTTATGTCTTTAGACATTAGCAATACAGAAACAATGCCTGACAATTTACGAAGAAATTTAACCGACTTACTTAAAGCAGCATTAAAAATCAGAATTTGCTTGGAAAAGCAACCTGGTCCTTTTGCTCCAGGATACAAGAAAACACTACAGCAGCTGGTTCAGGGTGACTATACATTTTCTAGGTATCGTCACAGAGCCTTGCTTCTACCTGAGGTTATAGAAGGGGTTTTGCAGATTTTGATCTGCTGCCTACAAAGTGCAGCCTCCAATCCACTCTACTTTAGCCAAGCTATAGATCTGGTTCATGAGTACATACAGCAGCAAGGATTTAAGCTGTTTGAAGTAACAGTGCTTCAAATGGAATGGCTGTGTATGAAGAATGAGGGAGTACCTGGGGAAGCCTCAGAGCATCTGAAAGCCCTGATCAACAGCATCATGAAAATAATCAGCACTGTGAAAAAAGTGAAATCAGAGCAGCTCCATCAATCAATGTGTACAAGAAAGCGGCACAGACGATGCGAGTACTCGCACTTCATGAATCACCACAGAGATCTCTCTGGGCTCTCTGTATCTGCTTTTAAAAACCAAGCTTCCAAAAACCCTTTTGAAACTGCTGATGGAGAAGTTGATTATCCTGAGAGATGCTGTTGCATTGCTGTTTGTGCACACCAGTGTTTGCACTTGTTGCACCAAATTTCTTTGAGCAGTACCTGTGCTGAGATTCTCTCAGGGGTACATAATGTAGGGATATGTTGTTGTATGGACCCTAAGTCTGTGATTGTCCCATTGCTCCGTGCTTCCAAGTTGCCATTATTAAAAAATTTTCAACAGCACATATTGAACATCCTTAACAAATTTATATTGGATCAACTGGGTGGGGCAGAAGTCTCTCCAAAAATTATACAGGCATCATGCAATATATGTACTGTTGACTGTGATCAGCTCGCTCAGCTGGAAGATGCCTTGCAGGGCAACTCCAGTGATGCCAGTCCCACATCTAGTTCCTCTTGCAGAGTTCAGGGAATTCTGCCTAGCACTGGATCTGAAGATATGTTGTTGAGATGGCATGCACTGGAGGCTTATCAGGACATCATTTTTGAAGAAGACAAACTACGTGGCGCACAGATCGCGAGCCATATTTGCCACTTAATGCAAAAGGGGAATGTAGTGGTCCAATGGAAACTGTATAACTGTATCTATAATCCTGTGCTTCAGAGGGGAGTTGAGCTGGCTTGCCATGCTCAACAGCAGCTTGGACTAAGTACAGCTAATAAACCCATGTGCAGTTACCATAGCCAGGATTTGCCTTCTGAAGTGCTTCAGGTTTATTTGCAGATGCTCCCTGTGTTGCTGAAATCCAGGTTGGTTCATTTTCTGTTTATAATTAGAAAACAGGCTAATTAGGTACAGAGCTTTGTGTATTTGTTACTGATTAAAATGTAAGCTTTATTTGGACTCTGAGCAGTGTTTGGCTGTTGCAGGTGGCAACAAGATAAATGCTTGAGTAACAGGATACTGGCCTAGATTCATAAACCATAGGAAGTGAGGGCTCTCTACTCATAAGTTATGGTCTTAAACAAACCAAACTCTGTAGCAACAAAAAAAACCCTTTCTCCAGTGTGACATGTTCCCTGCCCCTTCATTCCTTGTCCTAAAATTAGTCAGGAATGTTAAACAGATTTTTCTCTGGGAATTAGAATATGTAGTTTTCTGATCTGTCTCCTTTTTTCCTTCTGAAATGGTCACTATTAGAAACCACCTTTCAAAATTAAGGCCTGATGTTTACTTTCTCTGAAATAGCTGTTGTCTAACTTACAGAATCCTATCACCCAAAAACATAGTTTAAGAACAGAAACCAAAACAACCCAAAAAAAGGCACAAACATTCTCCCAATGCATAAAATAGATACCTTTTATTTATTTTTAAATTGATTGAATAATTGTTTCATATTCTGAAGAAAGTTCCATATATTTATTAATGTGTCCTTTTGTCCAGGAAAGATTGATTTTATTTCTCTTGGAGTCCTGAAGTGAATTTATTGGGATCATCCAAGACAAAGAGTAGACCAGTTCTCCAGTTTATGTGAAGGGATTATCTAGTACAGCTTTAACTTCTATCCTAACCTAAACTGTATCAGAAGCTCTTAATTTTTGAAAGTGTATTTAGTGGTGAAGAGGCAAGAGAAATAAAGCTTGGATTAAGAAACAAGTTTAAAATAATCCTATTTTTTAACTGGCTTAAAGGTGGGAATAAATAAGTAAATGATCTGTTGGATTCTAGAGTAAATCTGATCCTGTGGGAAGGCAATGGGGGAGGTAAGGTGGATCTCTACAAGCAAACATAGTATGCTAAAAAACCTACAGATCCTTACCCTAAATTTTGTATGAACTTAGCATAATACTTGGAGAGTAGAAGAAGGGAAAATAGACTTGGAAGCAAATACATGGAAGTTTGTTTTTTTTTTTATATTGGACATGAAGGCATAACAATTGCACAAAAATTTACGCTTGAAAGGTGTTCCTGAATTTGTCTGAAATTCATTATTTGTGCAACCAGTAGACAGCTAGGAATATGTCATCAAGTTTATTTGAGAAGGAATCTCTGCTTTCTGGTGAAATCACTGAACAGAGAAGTAAAGATACTTACTAGCTTCTATTGCTAATAAAAAATTGGGGCCAGGAAAAACCACTGAAGAGCCAGTGTCATAAATAAAGATAATTAACCACTTTTAGTGTTTTGAACATCGTATATTTGTGTGGTCTGCATTTTAGAGGAAGGTATTTCCTACGTTATATCTCACAAAAAAGTTGAATTTTCCACTAACAGCTGGATGATGCTGAGTTAGGATCCTGGAGTGCTGCAGACAAGTTCCTCTTCCCTTCAATTTAAAGTAATTTATTGCAATTGCTAACTTACATGAGTTTTTGGCTGATTTATAAGGTCATTTTTTTATGTTTTCTCTTGCAGAGTAATTAGAGACTTGTTTCTGAGTTGTAATGGAGTGAATCAAATGATTGAGTTAAATTACTTAGATGCATTAAGAAGCCATTCTTTAAAGGTGTTAGAGACTTTGATACTCTGCCTTGATGATCAGCAGGAAGACCAAGCAACACCAGAACTGGAAGGCCTGAATAGTGAACAAAAGGAATCTATGTCTGACTTGGCCACTTCTCTTTGTAGCCAGCATCCTGTTTCAGAAGTTCCTCAAAGCCTCAGCAAGTTTTATGCTGGCTTAAAAGAGGCTTACCCAAAAAAGAAAAAGTTTGTGAGCCAAGATATTCATATCAACACAATAAACCTGTTCCTCTGTGTTGCTTTTTTATGTATAAGTAAAGAAGCAGATGGTGATCTGGATTCAGCTAATGAGTGTGAAGATACATCAGGATATGATAGTACAGCTAGTGAGCCATTAGGCCACAAACTACCCTGTCTGTCCCTGGAAAGCCTTACTTTGCCCTCTCTGGAACATATTCATAGGGCTGCAGATATTTGGTCCATGTGTCGCTGCATCTATTTTTATAGTTCAGTTTTCCAGAGACAGTTCCATAGACTTGGAGGCTTTGAAGCATGCCAGAGGTTACTAATCCTGATAATTCAGAAACTTGCAAAAAATAAGGAAAAGGAGCAAGACAAGAAGGAGAGGGTATTGAGTGAAAGCAGCAGAAGTTCCCATGGAAGTCCTCGAACTGAGCTTCTCACCAAGGATGACTCTGTTCAGCTGGCTAAAAGCAGAGAGGTGGCACAGATGGAGCTTGATAGTTCTGGCAGTGCTGTTGGTGCTGAGCAGCTGGTGCCTGACTCTGTCTCCTGTGACAGCCCTGTGAGTATGGAGCCTGCTTTGGTTACTTCAGCTGCCAGTCTTGAAGGGATAAGGACTTCTGCAAGAGAAGAGACTGAGTGGGCACTTCAGGGTATCAGACTTCTAGAAGCTCTTCTGACCATCTGTCTGCACAGTGCAAGCAGCATGCAGCAGAAGACAGAAGTGGAGACGTTCCCCCAGGTACTGTGCAACTTTCCCTGGCTTCCTTTGCTTGTATTTGTTTCATACAATATTATTTTAACAGTAATTGACTCAGAAGTTCTTCTAGGGAGGTAAAAACTTTATGCAGTTTTTATGGTACCGTATTTTGTATAGTACTCAAAGTGTACAGCTAAATAATCAGCTTAGTAGTGGTGTGCTTGAGTAGTGCTTTTTTTAGAAAGAGTATTCAGTGGAGAATGTGTGTGAAAGGGATGCTTCAGGAAAGCTGTGTAGGCAAGATGTCACCATTATGCCTAGTGACTCATATTGTTTTTGGCGGATGGTTCTGAGCAGAGTATGGTGCCTGAGAAAGGACTACTGAAGGGCACAGATACTGGAAGGACACCTGAAAAAATTATTCCTTAAGCCTTAGAGGTGGACTAACTCAGTAATCCACAAGAAGCTGTTAATTCACAGAAGATGCCTTCACTTTTCATTAATGTTGCAATACTGTCTTGCTGGAGTCTTGAACAGTCACTGTTTTTATGATCTTGGATATGCCACCCTCTGTCTTGTTAACTACTAGTAATGTTGTGGTGTGGTTTGAATGTACAATGTACCTGAAACTGTTTAAAAAACTTTTATTTTTGAAACAGCACTCTCACCTGCAAATTTTTTACGTAACAGCGTTTTGCCAGATTTTTTCAGTGTGCAGGGTCAAATGAAATCTGTCATGACATTTAGAATGAAACTTTCTTATTTCAAGAGACTGGATGAATTCTGGTGGTTTTAGAAGTCAGATTAGTGTAGGTGGAAGGAGAAGCTTTTAAATTAAAGACTATTTCTGGTTTTTTTAAATAGTAACACGAATCAAAATGTTTTTTTTCCCCCAAAATACAGAATACCTGTGTGGATGATATCTTACTTGAAATAAGAGAGCAGCTTGCTCAGTCAAAAGTGATAGAAACTGACTTGGCAAAGCCTCTGTTTGATTCACTGCTTCGTGTTGCACTGGGCACTTTCTCTGCTGATCTGGATCATTCTGAAGAAAAAATTGAAAAGGTATGAAACACCAGCTAAACAGTCTAATTCTGAACAGTGCAAGATTTTCTGAGATTTGTTCTCTGGGTCCTTTTAAACTTGATAGGAAATGTTTATATGTGTTTGATTATTGTGACATTTGAAGATGAAATCTCTGCTTCTCATACAAAAGTGGAATGCTGTTCATTGATATGGTCCCCACAATTACTGCTCAGAAAAAGGAGCAAGCTCAGTCAACCTGGTGTTCTCTTTGCTCTTTCATCTCAGAACACTGTGATGAACTCTTAAAGGAAGAGCTTCAAATGGGGATGTTGAGTGACCTTAGTGGCTGTAGATATCTTCACCTGTGAGTGAATGTCAAGGTGCATGCTGATGGTGATAGCAATTTAGAAACACAGTTTTGATGCTGCTTACTAAAACTTTGATCAGGTGGTTAGTAAGAAAAATTGCTCTTTGTAGATTCAGTTTTCTATAAAAGAACTCAGTATTTTTACCATATTTCAAGTTTCTTGGAAATGTATGATTAATTTATTTCTTTACCCAATGGGCTTGGAGAAAATAGGCCTTTGGAGGGTTCTAAATTATTAGCTTTTCTGATTCAAAGATTTTTTTTTTCTGACCAATGACAGTCTATTTGGTTGTACTGTACAGACCCATTACACTGAGAAGGAGCCTGTGTCACAACCTGGAGAAGTTTCTGAAGAAACTGAAGAATCACAGTGCTGTAGTCTTAAACTTTTTCCTGAAGAGGAAGGATATGAAGCAGATAGTGAAAGTAACCCTGATGATAGTGAAACCAAGAATGAAGGTAAATGAGAACTTTCTGAATATACAAAGCTGTCTTTATGATATAGCAAAGCTTGTATGTCTTTTGAGATGTACCAAAACAGTGCAGCACATCTAACAGATAGAAATAATTTACTTTGTTTACTTCTGGTAGAATGGAGTTACAGATGGAGAGATGATAAATGCTCTCACTGAGCACTACAGAAGTTGTTCTGTCTTGGTTGTTTTGGTTTATGTGACTCTTGCTCCAAAGTCATGTTGTACAAATGTGTTATTGTGATTTAGAAACTCCAGACATACGTATCAGTAGTTTGTTTGAAAATCAGTGCTCAATTTTTTTTTCTTTAGAATTGTAGCTATCTGATGAAAGTTAAATAGTCTAATTATGTTATAGAATACCAGATTGAAAGGAACCCCACGGATCATCTGGTCCAACCTTTTTTCACAAAAGTGCAGTCCAGACAAGATAGCCTGGCACCTTGTCCATCTGAATTGAAAGTGCCCAATGTACCACTTCCTTGGGGAGATTTATTCCAATATCTGATTTTGCATTAGGGAAAACTTTCCCATTGCGTCTATATGGAATTTCCCCAGAAGTAACATGTTACTTTTTGTTTTGCCATGTGACTCCTTGGAAAAAAGGAGTCTACCTTCTTTGTAACCATCTTTTAAATGATGACAAGATGTCCTCTAAGCTGCCTTTTCTCAAGGCTGAGCAAGCCCAGTTCTCTCAACCTTTCCTCCTGTTTTTTTTGTATAGTGGGAACAAAAACTGAACACAGTGTTCC
>VWYE01013790.1:0-29011 GCA_013398995.1 Alaudala cheleensis
CACATCAAACAGCTTCTTAGAAAATGTCTTGTGATTAAAAGGCAATGGTTTATATCCCAATTCAAAATACCAGCCTGCAGTGTGTACACTCTGACAAGGTTTATGAGTCTGATTTCTGAGAGCACTCCAATGCAAAACCCTCACAGGTGATTGATGATGATTTTTAGGTAATACTATAAAAGGCCAAGGTGCAGAGAGAACCATCCCCAATTTAGAAGTCATTAAAAGGAGGCTGAGCAGGAGCCTCATTTACAACATGCTCAGTTCACCTGATGAGCAGTAGGAGGCAGGAAAGGTGGCACCATCCCAAATTCCTGAAGGGATTCTCTTGGTCCTGGTAATCTGCAGATGAACCACCTGCCATTGCTGCATGTGCTGCTTCAAAAATCTCAGTCAGCACCTGGTGTCATAATTTGGACTAATTACAGCCTGTGACTGACACTTCTATCAAAACCCTCTTGTTGTCAGCATCCATTTCTGCCTCAGAGCCCCTTTTTCCTTTCACTAATACAAAAGTCCAAAATACTTTCATATTTTTTACCTCCATAATAAGAAAATTGATTGGTTTTTAAGGTATCACCTGCTCATATGCAAACCACTGCCAGGATGTACCCAGAAGTTTTTTGATGGTTCAATCATAACGAGGATTTTGAATTCCCCCTCCTGGCAGTGCTTAGATGAGATAAATAACAGTGGAGGAGCAGCAAGAGGCATTTCCTAAACCTCCTCTCCAAAAAAAGACATCCTTTTCAGCCAGCCTGGGACTGCTGGGCAGGTGTAGGATGGCTTGAGTGCTTTCAGTGGGAAACCACAGGATATTGGGTTGGAAGGGGGCTTTAAATCTCATCCAGTGCCAGCAATGACAGGGACACCTTCCACTAGATCAGGATGCTCATCTGACCTTGGATGTTTCCAGGGATCCACCACCTCTCTGGGAAACCTCTTCTAGAGTTTTGCCATCCTCAGCACAAAAAACTTTATACCTCATCTAAATTGATCCTTTTTTAGTTTATTTTTCCTTGTCCTGTCACAACAGGCTTATCCCCATCTTGTTCATGGGCCCCCTGCAATTATTGAAAAGCCACAACAGGATCCTCCAGGAGGTTTTTCCTCTCCAGGCTGAAGAACCTCAACTCTCAGGAGTTCCTCACAGGAGAGGTGATGAGAAAGGGTACAAACTCATGCTTCACACCACCTTTACAGGATTGCTGCCCTCCAAAAATCCAGTGGCCTTCCAGCAGCTGAGAAATCCAGGTGGTGCTTTGGGGGATGGATTTTTGTTCTTTATTTTTTCCACACTGTTCCTGTGTTGGCCAGGTTTGTTAAAGTTCACTCTCTTGTCTGATTCTTCTCACTCATTGCTGCTCATGTATAAGAGTTTATTTCCACCACAATTATCACCTCATGTCCAAAGTATTTTTGGAAATCCATTAAAAATGGAAATGGGGTGTGCTGGTGTTGTTTGAATGATGAATCAGATGTTACCCAGGAGTTAACAGACAGCTTTCCACATAATAACAGAGCTGTCAGCTTCTGCAGTGAGAATGTCATGGAGATGGCCCTCAATATCTGGTGATGTCATTTCTATATTCTGCTTTATGCATTTTGTGTGCTTTGTGGCATTTGGCATTTTAATACTCTTAAAATTGCTGTTTACCAAATTAAAAAAATGTAGAGAACTGCCTCAAAATGGGATCAGACATATTGAGGGAAAGAGTTTTATTTTATTCTGATCAACCTGGTGTAACCTCTTTGGGTTATTTGGCAGTAATGAATTAGAGTGGAGCACATTTTCTTGGAATCTGTGACTTAATTTTTTTCTATTAGTGTTTCTCCTTGGCACAATTAATGCTTCATCTGTGAACGTGGCTGAGCAAAGTGTCATCCTCAGCTCAGGGAAATGTTTGAGACCCTGATTTTGGGCAGCTGGCAAAGTCCAGTTCTCTGAGGTAAAACTCTTGGATGGGAACAGTTCTTGAGTAAAATTCCAGGCACCTCGTGGTGTGTGAGACACCTGGGGGAGAGCAAGGTGAAAAGCTGGAATGGAAAAGGCTCCTGCCCAAGCTGGCTGTGGTGGGCTGCTGAGTTACTGCCAGCAAAAGGATTAGGAAGGCTTTGACAAGCATCAAACTGTGCTTAAATGCAGAGTGGAATATAAAAATGTGTCTCCCAGTGGGCCAGAAGGAATTTTAAACATCTGGGGCATTTGGCTCCTCCTTTGTTCCATGCCAGGATCTGAATTCAGGAATTTCTGTTGCTTCTCCTTCCTCCCCAGTTGGCTGCATTTACTAAAGCAATGAGAGATGTGTAAGGAAATTATTATTTCCTCACTCCCTGTGTTTGCTGAAGTCAGGAACAGAATGGGAACTTGAGGATTAATATCTTAAATCTATTTGGCTGTAATTCAGAATACTGCTTCAGTCTCTTTACAGTTAAGATCTATTTTTGTCTCTTCAGTTTATATTCACCTCTATATTATTTTCCCACCCCAGGATTGCCTTAAATCCATATTTTTTAGACCTCTCATCATTTTTTCTGTGCTCTCCTCCAGACCCTCAGCTGATCCATGTTACCATTAAGATTTTTACCTGCTCTTTGGGGGACATAAGGACCCTCTCAGGAAAGTGAGCACCAGGAGAGGATGCCCAGTGCTTTTGTCCATTCCTGAGGTGGGGATGGCTTTGATTCCACCCTGGCATCACACCCAGGCTGTGATCTGCTCCAGGTCTGGCTCTGCTGCTCAGCTCTCCTGCCATGGATGGTCATGGGCCAGCAGGGATGTTCCAAATGACTCAACTCCATTTCATCTCCACTAATTCCTGCAAAATTGGCCTGCATTATTTACCCACTTGCTGCTCAATAAATCAGAGTATTTCTGTGTGGCCCTGCTGCTCAGCAGTGCCCTTAATGAGCACTGTGAGATGATCATTTGTCACCCAGAGCCCTGAACTCCCATTCATTTCAGAGCTCTGAGGTGCTGCTGATGAAATGAGCTGTTTGCAGGAGAATAAATCTCCCTGCACACACAGAGACAACACACCCACGTTACCTGTGTGGCTGTTCCAGAGTTCAGGGTGATTTTTGTGTCTGTTTTTAAGCATTGGAAACCTCTGCAAATGTTCCCCTTTTTCAATGTGAAACAGCTTTTACAACCCTTGGAAACATCCAAATAATGCTAAAAAATAAATGAAGCATTATTTGACCTGAAGCATGGTTGTTTCACTTCCCAGTGTTGCAAACAACTTTAAAAGCCTGGTTATTTTGACCCACTCTATTTAAAATGTTAATTGTGCAATATAAAGTTTAGAGATCTTCTGCCATTGCTAATCTCAATCTTCATTTCTCTCCTTAATTGCACATTTGAACAAGGAATTGCAATGTTTTTAAATGAGCTCTTCACCATCTTATTGGGTGTGATGTGAAGGAGAAGGGAGTTACTTGGAGGAGATGAGGTTTTTATGTGGATGGATCATTGCAGGAGGAGCTGCACTGGCAGCAAACATTTCTGAGCAGTGTGTGTTGAGTCGTGCTCAGTTTTCCTTCCCTCATCTGAAAGAAGCCCATGTATTTTGTATATTTTGTGTATTTTGTATTCAGGGTGTTGTTTGGCTGGGGAGAAGCAAAGGTTCCTGCTCCATGATGGTGAGGGTTTGATAACAGAGAATAAAACTAGAGTGGAAATCAGGCAGGGAAAGGGGAGATGGCTCAGGGTTGCACTCAGGTTTTCTTTTGGGTGGTTTTGCACCCTGAGAGTTGATGATGGAGCTCCAAAAAGAGCCAAGGCCAGGCAGCTGCTGTGAAGAGTTGTTTATTGTTTTCTTATCTCTAAAAGTTCTCTCAGCCCAGTGTGATGTTCCCAGGAAGGCAGAAAAGCAGAATCTGCCCCTCCTGCAATGGCACCNTGACTTAATTTTTGTTCTCTTTCCAATTGGTTTTTCTCCTTGGCACAATTAATGCTTCATTTGTGAACGTGGCTGAGCAAAGTGTCATCCTCTGCTCAGGGAAATGTTTGAGATCCTGATTCTGGGGAGCTGGCAAACTCCAGTTCTCTGAGGTGAAACTCTTGAATGGGAACAGTTCTTGAGCAAAATTCCAGACACCTCGTGGTGTGTGGGACACCTGGGGGAGGAGAGCAAGGTGAGAAGCTGGAATGGAAAAGGCTCCTGCCCAAGCTGGATGTGGTGGGCTGCTGAGTTACTGCCAGCAAAAGGATTAGGAAGGCTTTGACAAGTATCAAACTGTGCTTAAATGCAGAGTGGAATATAAAAATGTGTCTCCCAGTGGGCCAGAAGGAATTTTAAACATCTGGGGCATTTGGCTCCTCCTTTGTTCCATGCCAGGATCTGAATTCAGGAATTTCTGTTGCTTCTCCTTCCTCCCCAGTTGGCTGCATTTACTAAAGCAATGAGAGATGTGTAAGGAAATTATTATTTTCTCACTCCCTATGTTTGCTGAAGTCAGGAACAGAATGGGAACTTGAGGATTAATACCTTAAATCTATTTGGCTGTAATTCAGAATTCTGCTTCAGTCTCTTCACAGTTAAGATCTATTTTTGTCTCTTCAGTTTATATTCACCTCTATATTATTTTCCCACCCCAGGATTGCCTTAAATCCATATTTTTTAGACCTCTCATCATTTTTTCTGTGCTCTCCTCCAGACCCTCAGCTGATCCATGTTACCATTAAGATTTTTACCTGCTCCTTGGGGGACATAAGGACCCTCTCAGGAAAGTGAGCACCAGGAGAGGATGCCCAGTGCTTTTGTCCATTCCTGAGGTGGGGATGGCTCTGATTCCACCCTGGCATCACACCCAGGCTGTGATCTGCTCCAGGTCTGGCTCTGCTGCTCATTTCTCCTGCCATGGATGGTCATGGGCCAGCAGGGATGTTCCAGGTGGAGCAGCCCTGAGTATAATGACTCAACTCCATTTCATCTCCACTAATTCCTGCAAAATTGGCCTGCATTATTTACCCACTTGCTGCTCAATAAATCAGAATATTTCTGCGTGGCCCTGCTGCTCAGCAGTGCCCTTAATGAGCACTGTGAGATGATCATTTGTCACCCAGAGCCCTGAACTCCCATTCATTTCAGAGCTCTGAGGTGCTGCTGATGAAATGAGCTGTTTGCAGGAGAATAAATCTCCCTGCACACACAGAGACAACACACCCACGTTACCTGTGTGGCTGTTCCAGAGTTCAGGGTGATTTTTGTGTCTGTTTTTAAGCATTGGAAACCTCTGCAAATGTTCCCCTTTTTCAATGTGAAACAGCTTTTACAACCCTTGGAAACATCCAAATAATGCTAAAAAAAATAAATGAAGCATTATTTGACCTGAAGCAGGGTTGTTTCACTTCCCAGTGTTACAAACAACTAAAAAGCCTGGTTATTTTGATCCACTCTATTTAAAATGTTAATTGTGCAATATAAAGTTTAGAGATCTTCTGCCATTGCTAATCTCAATCTTCATTTCTCTCCTTAATTGCACATTTGAACAAGGAATTGCAATGTTTTTAAATGAGCTCTTCACCATCTATTGGGTGTGATGTGAAGGAGAAGGGAGTTACTTGGGGGAGATGAGGTTTTTATGTGGATGGATCATTGCAGGAGGAGCTGCACTGGCAGCAAACATTTCTGAGCAGTGTGTGTTGAGTCGTGCTCAGTTTTCCTTCCCTCATCTGAGAGAAGCCCATGTATTTTGTATATTTTGTGTATTTTGTATTCAGGGTGTTGTTTGGCTGGGGAGAAGCAAAGGTTCCTGCTCCATGATGGTGAGGGTTTGATAACAGAGAATAAAACTAGAGTGGAAATCAGGCAGGGAAAGGGCAGATGGCTCAGGGTTGATCTCAGGTTTTCTTTTGGGTGTTTTTGCACTCTGAGAGTTGATGATGGAGTTCCAAAGAGAGCTGGAGTCCCTGCAGTTGTTTTGCAGAGTTGTTTGTTCTTTTCTTGTCTCTAAAAGTTCTCTCAGCCCAGTGTGATGTTCCCAGGAAGGCAGAAAAGCAGAATCTGCCCCTCCTGCAATGGCACCTGAACTTTTATCATCTAAACTCCATTAACAATGTTTTCCTTTAAGTGCCAATAACTGACCCAGGTCAGACAGTGAAATCTCACCAGAACCCAATCAAGAAAAGGCACCAGCCCTGCAAAGATGGAGGGGGAAGAAGGAGCAGGAAAAGGATAAAAAGGACCCCCTGATTCCTCCATCTTTGCCCCATTCTACCTACTTAGAAAAATCTAAAAATTCTGATTGTCACCCTGTGACATTACAATAATCACACCAATCAAACCCACATGCATCTCTCCTCTCAGACTTGGCAGTGTTTTCCAGGGAATTAAATCAAAGGAATTGGGATTTTTTTGGCTCTTTTGGCTTTGTCCCAAGACCCCCAGATCTCCTGTGAGGGTCCAGACCCTCCTGGGGCACCCAGAAGGGGTGACCTGGGTTCCCACAGGTTGCCATGTGATATCTGATATCATTAAATAAACAGCGTTGTCTCCTTTAGAATTTTATTGTATATTAACAAATAATAAAATCTGTAGCATTTTATAGCTGTATAATAGCTTGTGGCTGTTGGAGCTAAAGCAGCAAGGAAACATGGAACAGCCTTCAAAGAAAGTTTGACAAGTAGGCTCATTTCAGAGTTGATTTGTTCTTTATTAGCAATATGGGAATATATCTTTATCAGCTCTTTGGGGCTGGCCTGAACTGTTATCATCATCTCACACATGTTTTGTGCTACCTCACCATTTGTCCTCATTTTCTCTTTTTCTCTTTCTGGCCACCTTACTCCCATCTCTTGGCTTCTCAGGAGATGAAGGGGCCAAAATGCTGCTCCCTAAATGCACCTGGTTATCCACAGGAGGTTTCACAGTACAATTATCATGCAAATAGGAAGTTACTTATATTTAGAAAAGACAGGGCATTTAATTTAGTGCCAAATAAAAGCTGCTCTCTTCTCTATCTATGAAATTGCCCAGTCTTTTCCTGGATAACAAATTCTGTCCAGGCTGCTTTAATAGAGTTTCAAATCATATATTAATTATTAAGTGTGACCCAAACTGTCACATTTACCAAGTGTTGCTGCAGTGGTGGAATTTAAAGTCTCCTGTCAGGAAATAAATCCCTGGAATATAGATTTTAGTCCTGGCTGTGTCACTGAGGTAAAGGTGCTTCCCTCATCACCCCAGGCTCATTTCTCTGCCTGTGAAATGTTTATTTTTTCAGGTGCCTGTGTCATGCTGGGTGAGTGACGAGTTCTTGGTGCAGCTGAGGAGTTGGAATTTACCTTTGGAGAAAATGTTTGTGTGCCCAAAGCTGAGTTTTGGGGTGTTTGGAAGTGATTTGTGCTGGGAATGTGAAAATATTTCCAGAAATGAGAAATTCCTGAAATACTTTCAGGAATGGGAATATTCAAATTTCACCTTCAGTGGTGCTGGTGGTGTATTATTTCTTCTTGTGTTGGTTTTTCATGGTTTAACAGTGGTACCAGTGCCTTTATTGGTGTTCAGCCATGAAATTATTGTACAAATTGGAGAAACTGGAACAAGTAGCAACAACCCAAATTATCTTAAGGAACCAAAATTAATTGAAAATAAAAATTAATTAATGAACTAATTCTTTCTGTCTGCACAAAGGCTGCAAACTGTGCTGAGAAGTAATATTAAAAAAATAAAATATCAGAGTTTAAAATTATTTTAAAATAAAATTTAAGAAGGTAATGATGAGATACATTAAAAAATTTGACAAATCATGTAAGCAGAAGCTGCATTTGACAGCCAGTGTTTCAGAATACAGATAAGTTATTTTCTGACATTCTTCAGATATATTTTCATTAAGCTGTTGAGACAGACAACTGTTTTTCTGTCCTCATGTTAATGGATATCAGTAAATTTACTCCAACTATCAATATAGAAAATGGTGAACAATTACACATCAATGGAGACCACAAGCTTTAGAGATAAGCTGTGCAGAAGCAGAGAAAAAGATAAAGTCATAGCATTGTGCTGTTCAAGAAACAGAATTTTTTGAGCTGTAAAACCAAAGGGGATGTTTAAAATCAGAAGAACAATTCTGTGGTGTTTTGCTAAAAAGGGTTGTGTAGACAAATAATAAGGTGGTGAATAATGAAAACAATAATTAATGTGAATTTGAGCAACCCAACTGACTTAATTTCTGGTGAAAGTCTATTCAGTTTATCTTGGAAATGGTAAAAATGTTCCAAGTTAGGAGGAAAAACTTTGATCTTTGTTTCTCAGCAGCTTCAGAGTGGGTTCTGTGTAGAGCCAAAACAAGAATTCACGAATTCACTCTGCTCTCCCTCACTTCTGCTGGGGCTTAGGCCAAAAAAANTGTAATTAACATTGAAAGGGAAAGCATATGCTTTCCAAAAAGCACATTTTATGCTGCAGAAAAAGACACTTGTTATTTATTTGGAAATACTCATTGAACAGTTCAAAAAGAAAGGTACAGCAATGACTTTTTCACCTGGAGGAAACACTGGGTGCAACATTGTGCTTTTACAGACACTGGTGTACTTTACTCTCCTTAATTAGATTTAGAAGTGATGTGAAATAGGAAATTCACTTTAAGAAAGGTTTTAAGACCTGGAATTTTGAGGTTTCTGGGGGGGAAATCTTTCTATCTTGGTTGAAAGCACATATAAACGTTTAAAATTTTAAATGTATAGAACAAAATCGGTTTTAACACTGGAACAGATTCTGATTTGAGGTGCTGAAGGAAGCAGAGCACATGAAGCAGTTGGTATTTTAAAGTCTGTATTCATTGACTCCTGAGGATGCTCAGGGCAGGTGAGTGTGTGGGATGAACCCTCACCTTCATTCTGAAGGTGTCAGAGGAGCTGCTGTGATGCTTTAAATTTTTGTAGATTCTTTTTTTGCCAACCTGCTGACTCTGATCCTGCAGTGGAACGTGGCACAGTCCGGGTTTCACTGGGGGAACCACAATTATTTTGTGTTTCTCAGACTTCCTGGGACACAAAAGTGCTTTTTCTGACTGTGGGGTGACAGAGCTGGGGGTGAATTTGCCTGCCCTGCTGGAGGGGGTGACATGGGAGGTGCTGGGGCTGGAGGAGGTTCAAGCAGATTAAATAGAGAATAACTTTGACTTGCATGGTGAGCACAAGGAGACAGGCAAAGTTTTGCAAGAGTCTGATTTCTCCTAAGCAGCCCTGCCAGGCTGCTGTTATTTTGTCTCTGTTCCAGGGTCTTCTTGTGCACCATTCCTGCTATCAGAAATAAATATAGAAATATTCCAGCATGGCTGGGGATCTTCCCTTGATGAGAGCAGTTCAATCCCCTGTGCTGTGTGCAAGACCCACCACAGATTTTGTCTTTTTATGAAACTGTGTTCACTCATTCTCCAGAATTCTTCATTTTTATCATTTGCCCTTTATTGATCAGCCCTTCCTGAACCATTTTCATCCCTAATTAAGGATGCAGAGAGCTTTGCATTATTCTGCTTCTGATTTCAAGAGCTCATTTTGTACTGCTTGTTTGGGGATTTGCTTCCTTGGGAGAATTTATTCCTGTATGAATGAAAGTGCTTTTCTGTAGCTGTTAATCTGCTCAGGATTTAAAAAAAAAAAACCTAATTGAGAATATTTCTCATTATTATTAAATTCTCTGGGGTGCTATAGGGTGTGCACACTGTTCTAATCTAAACCTGTAATTTGGATTTGCTTCTTGTGCCCTTTGGCACGATGGTTCACATGGGGAATTTCAGGAGGGATGACTGACACTCAGCCAGAGAAGAAAATGTGCTCTTTATTATTTCCTCATCAGCTGCTGCCTCCTGTTAGCAGTGAAATTGTTTTGACAGGTGCTGTTTTGATGTAAGGGCTCAAACTAATCAAAAAGGACTTCATGAAACTGTGGACTTTTGGGCTGCAATAGATTCTCCTCAGTGGGGTGGGGGAGGACTCATCATGGGAGTTGTTCTAAAAGTGGTTGAGGCAAATCACGGAGGAATTTATGGAAGGGAACACCTATTCTGTTCCATGGGATGTTCTAGATAAGATAATGGGCTGTTTCTGTCCCTCTTTGATGTTGAAACTGAGCATTTCAGGTGCTAGATGGAATGATACATTGCTTTTTGTACCTAGAGATTTGTGCATGAGGTCTGATGGGTTAATATTGCTNCTGACTTCCAATCCAGACCCAAAACTTGAGGCACAGTTTGGGACAGCTCAAACCTCATTCCAAAGAGCCTCATGTCCACATTCTCTACAAACCCCAGTTACAGCCACCTGCAGCCAGGTGTGCAGGGCCATGTTCACATGGATTTTGGATGGTTCCAGGGATGGAGGAGCTTCCCTGGGCAGCCTCACACTGCTGGAGTGTTTGCTGGTGCTCACATGGGCCCTGCTGTGTTCCAGTCTGTGCCCATCCCTTGTCCTGCCTCTGGGATATAAATACAGAGCAATTAAAATCAGTCTGTGAAAACAGCCATAACTACTGAAGAGAGAGAGGAATAGGTTATTTGGTGTTGATTGTTTGCCCAGAACCTCCTAATGAGTTAAAATGAATAGAATTTAAAAAGGAGGTTCAATGTCAAGGAAAAATTTTCTAAGCAGTTATTGCAAAGCTTGGCTTCAGGCAGAGGTGGGGGTCAGTCTTTATCACCTGAGATGCTTAAAGCTGTGAAAATAAAAATCAAAAATTGCCAGTAGATGTTCTCAGAGAGGTGCCTTCCCTGTCCTTCCTGCTTTTTTAGTGTCTCTGTTGTCTTGAGAATGAAGTGGTGAGCAGCAGCCACCAGTGATTATTCACATGTAACTTAATTCCAGAGTTATTTGTTGTGTAAGTTCCCAATTGTTTAACAGCTCAATTGCAGTGCCAGNTTCCAGGGATGGAGGAGCTTCCCTGGGCAGCCTCACACTGCTGGAGTGTTTGCTGGTGCTCACATGGGCCCTGCTGTGTTCCAGTCTGTGCCCATCCCTTGTCCTGCCTCTGGGATATAAATACAGAGCAATTAAAATCAGTCTGTGAAAACAGCCATAACTACTGAAGAGAGAGAGGAATAGGTTATTTGGTGTTGATTGTTTGCCCAGAACCTCCTAACGAGTTAAAATGAATAGAATTTAAAAAGGAGGTTCAATGTCAAGGAAAAATTTTCTAAGCAGTTATTGCAAAGCTTGGCTTCAGGCAGAGGTGGGGGTCAGTCTTTATCACCTGAGATGCTTAAAGCTGTGAAAATAAAAATCAAAAATTGCCAGTAGATGTTCTCAGAGAGGTGCCTTCCCTGTCCTTCCTGCTTTTTTAGTGTCTCTCTTGTCTTGAGAATGAAGTGGTGAGCAGCAGCCACCAGTGATTATTCACATGTAACTTAATTCCAGAGTTATTTGTTGTGTAAGTTCCCAATTGTTTAACAGCTCAATTGCAGTGCCAGCACTGTCATTCTGATTTGTATTACATCTGTTTAAAAATACAGGCAGGCCCCTCTTGCAGTGAGCTGTCAAAGCCAATGTGGAGATTTAATGGTATAAAAAATATAAGGGTTAATAATAAAGGATAAATTCACCCTTGAGTTCATGTAAAACTGTAGAGGTGGGCAGATGGGAGGGTTTGTTGGGGTTTTTCAGAGAGTAAGAAGTTTTTTTTTCATCTGCTCTCATCCAGAGTAATTGTCTTTGCTTTCAGGGTTTGTTTGCAATAGTGAATGAATCCCTTGCAGCAGGGACACTGTTTGCACAGTGCTGTCACTGCCAGCCCTGTCCTGGCTGTCTCTGTCTCCTGCAACTGAGGCTTAGGCTGGAGCAGGGGATGAGAACAGGTTGTATTTTCAATTGGGTGCATTTTCCTGGTGTTTTTATGTTGAAGGAAAAACACTGTGATGTGGAAACCAGAGCTGAAATGCTCTGGAAGAAATGGAATCAGCTTTCAGGGTGCAATTTGAATTCAGGAAACCTGAGACCTGTGTGATCCTTTCTTGCTAGTACATGCTTTTCCTGCTTATAAGTCTCCTGCTCAGTGGAAATAATGATAAGGAATGTATTTTTTTTTTTTTTGCATGAAAAAGAATACAATAATGGCTTGATGAATAGACACTTTCACACTAAAACTCTTCTGTCTCATTGAGACTGCAGATTGCTGGCTGAACATGACACTGAACAGTTTCCCTTTTAGCATTATCACACAGTGACTTCAATGTGATGGAGCAGTAGGAGAAGATTGAATTATTTTAATTTTACTGTTTCACAGGGCTCTGAAGCCATTGTGTTTTATTTTGAGATAAATTATCCTATTTATCTTGTCTGCATAAATACCTTTATGAATAATGCAAGAAGCTGCTAAAAGTAAAAATTACAGACCTGTCCTTAAAGGACAGGATTAATACCCTGCAAGAGCTGATGTGAAACCAACTGGTGCCTTTATCCTCCAGTACAAAACTGTGCCATTTATGAGCATTTGCAAAGCCACTGCAGTGGAGTTGCCAGATCCATTGACAGTTCTCTGCTAATGGCAGTTAAAGGATTGAGTGGGGTAAAAGCAGCCAACAGGATGGTTTGTACAAGATCTTCTTTTATATGGGCATTATAACAGGGCTTGAATGAAAAATAACTACTAAAGGAGTGTCATGGTGATTGGGTTGTGGTGAGGTTTCACTGTTTAATCTGGGTCAGAGTTATTGGTACTTAAAACATTGTTAATGGAGTTTAGATGATAAAAGTTCAGGTGCCATTGTAGGAGGGGCAGATTCTGCTTTTCTGCCTTCCTGGGAACATCACACTGGGCTGAGAGAACTTTCAGAGATGAGCTTTAGAATGAACATCCTGCAAAACAACTGCAGGAACTCCAGCTCTCCTTCAAACTCTGTCATTGACTCTCAGGGGGAAAAAACACCAGAAAACCTGAGAGAGGAGAGCTGAGCTTAACCTGAAGAGGAGAGGTAGTGGCAGGAGGTAGAGTTTGAAGAGTTTTTCCTAGCTGTGGTGTCTCTCAAGGCAGCTTTTCCCAAAAACCCCACATTACTCCTCCTGTCCTTTGCCCACTGTCCCCAGCACAGGACAATCCTGGCAGAGCTCTGCTGGTTTGAGGAGAGCAAGGAAGTCAAGGAAGAAGCTGTAAAACTGAAATCAGGTCCTTTTTCCCAGCTCTGCTGGTTGGAGACATTGCTTAGTGTCTCCCTTACACATCAGGGAACAAAAGCTGTAACAGGTTGGTGCTGCCACAGTAAAATCATCCAGTCTTAAAGAGTTCCATGTGTTATTTTATTTTTTGATATAATGTAGAGACATCAACTAATGGCTCTTGTTCCACTGAGTAAAGTGCTGCTTGGCTTTGGTGCCCTTTCTGAGAAGCAGCCTGCTCTAGTCAGGGAGTGTCCATGAGCCTAAATCAGGTATTTTTGAAAGGGCTTCAGTTTAGAAATGAACTTTAAGAACTGCATTAGTTCTGTAAGTTAAATATGTGAAATTGGACAAATAGAAGGACTGACACAAGGAAGAAGTCTGTAAAAAGAAACATTCTCCAGTCCAACACTGGGAAAGAAAGGAAAGCAAGAAGAATTTCATTTGCAGTTGACCTGCAGTAGCAAAGTCATTCACTTTCCAAATAGGATTAAACCTGTTTCATCAGCCATGACATGTGAAAAGATCATGGTTATAAATTCCATTTGCTGTAATGAATTGAAAGGCTCTGAGTTTGCAGGCAGCACTCAACCATTGATGGACAGCTGGATTCCTGCAGTGTTTTAACACTAAAATTAGCTTCCACAGAAAAAGGTGGCAGCAGTGACAGATCTTAAAGCATTTAAAAATTGACTTTATTGTTAGATGGGAGGTGGATAAAACTAGAAATAAATAGTGTTTATGATCCTGTTATGTAGATAACTTGGTTTGTGCTTGAGTGGGGGTGAACACAAATCTGGGAAAACAGCTTTTTTCTTTTAGGTTTCTCAGTCATATTTTAACAGGAGTAAATATTGTTACTGAAATGAGGAAAAATGGAACTTCTCTGTGGTGTTGCTTGTAACAGGTAAGAAAATGGGATTGTGCTGAAGGATGCCTGATTCAGAATGATTCCCACATTCATCAGTGTGACTCCAGTGCAGTCCATGAAGCCACAGTGATGTTTGTATTGCAGAAATTGAGATAAAAGCTGCATTCTGTGCTTGGTTAATCACCTTAAACTCAGTCTTGCATCAGGCAACTGAGGCATTTATCCTTTGATGCTTGTGGAGCTAAATGTAGTTTCCAAACCTATTTTCAACAAGTTGTTTTTTTTGGTTTGATGTGCACAATTTTATGCACATTTTAAGTGTGCCAAGAAAAGAAATCCCAGTGGGTGAAAGTGGGAATTATTTGGGGATAATTTGAGTCTCTTTTTAATTGATAAGTTACCCAGCTGAAAACTGTCCAAAATTTAAAAAAAAAAAAAGCTTGAGCTGAATAGAGGAATGAAAATATAATGGCTCCTTAAATCACCACAAGGTTAACATATAATTAATTTGCTAATTTTAATTACAACCCTACGAAATGTGCTGAAAAATGCTCAGAGGGGAGAAGCAGCCAGGTGCCAGCCATGATTAGCCAAGGTCACTGGCAATTAGGAAATCTCTATTAAACATGTTACAGGAATTTGAGGAAGCCCTTTCTAAAACCAGCCCATTTATTGAACCTCAGCAGGGAATTCATCACACTGCATCTGCCCATTGCTACAGACTGGCTGTCATTTCCTCACTCTCTTCCTGCTAAACGTTTTATATTGCAGCTGAAACCTGGAGTGCTTTTTTCTGTTCTGTCACACCCTGTTACACTTGTACAAGGTATTTATTTTGATCCTAGAAACAAAAGAGATTAAGCAGTGTTTGTGCAGTGCTCTGAGCACCCTCAGCTCCAGAAAGCTGCCAATGCTGGGAACACAAATCCTGGGGAAAATGCTTTTTTTTCTTCCCAAGGTGTCCTGGCACATGCAGTTTGTAAAGCAGGAGTGTTGCTGAAACTGCCTTTTCCTGTTCTGCAGTGCTTTAAATGCACAGACAAATGTAATTCCTGAGTTAAAACAGCAAACAAAAAATCCCCAACACAAACAAGGAACAAAAAAATCTGCATGTTTGCTTTGCATTTTCAACAAACCATGCTGTAAAACAATGTCCTGTCTGTAACAGAGTACATGATGTATTATTGTTATTTTTTATTGTTGTTACATGAGCCGTGCTTTAAATGTCTGTTGTTTGCAACTGTAATAAACCTTGATCCATCTATTAAAGGAAATCTTTAAAAAAAAAAAAACAACTCCAAACCAGTAAGATTTAAAAAAAAATAATAATCCTACAGTTTTGGTGTCAAAGAAAATTAATTTCCCGGCTGGCTTGTGTTTTTCTCTGAGGCAGATATTGATGAGTGTGCAGAGGGGATCATTGAGTGTCACAACCACTCACGCTGTGTTAACCTCCCAGGGTGGTACCACTGTGAGTGCAGAAGCGGTTTCCATGACAATGGAAGCTACTCTCCTTCCGGGGAGTCCTGTGTTGGTAAGCGAGCACAGCTCCTGCTTCTCATCCTCCTGCTTCTCATCCTCCTGCTTCTCATCCCTCCCTCACCTCCCTCCTTCTCCTTGTGCGTGGTGTGAGCGTGGGGTGCCTGGGAGAGGAGAGCACCCAGGGTGTCTGTGTGTCTGTCTGTCTGTCTGTGGAGTTGCTGGGAGAGGAGAGCACTCAGAGTGTCTGTCTGTCTGTGTGTCTGTCTGTTTGTGTGTCTGTCTGTCTGTGCATGGTGTGAGTGTGGAGTTCCTGGGAGAGGAGAACACCCAGGGCGTCTGTCTGTCTGTGTATCTGTGTGGCTGTGCATGGTGTGATGTGGAGTTGCTGGGAGAAGAGAGCACTCAGAGTGTCTGTGTGTCTGTCTGTCTGTGTGTCTGTCTGTTTGTCTGTGTGTTTGTGTGACTGTGCAGTTCCTGGGAGAGGAGAGTCCCCAGGGTGTCTGTGTGTCTGTCTGTCTGTGTGTCTGTCTGTCTGTCTGTGCATGGTGTGATGTGGAGTTCCTAGGAGAGCACCCAGGGTGTCTGTGNTAAGCGAGCACAGCTCCTGCTTCTCATCCTCCTGCTTTTCATCCCTCCCTCACCTCCTTCTTGTGCGTGGTGTGAGCGTGGAGTGCCTGGGAGAGGAGAGCCCCCAGGGTGTCTGTCTGTCTGTCTGTCTGTCTGTCTGTGTGTCTGTGCATGGTGTGATGTGGAGTTCCTGGGAGAGGCGAGTCCCCAGGTTGTCTGTCCGTCTGTCTGTGTCTTTGTGTGATGTGGAGTTCCTCGGAGAGGAGAACACCCAGACTGTCTGTGTGTCTGTGTTACTGTGCAGTTCCTGGGAGAGCACTCAGGGTGTCTGTCTGTGTGCATGGTGTGACTGTGGAGTTCCTGGGAGAGCACTCAGGGTGTCTGTCTGTGTGTCTGTCTGTCTGTGTGTCTGTCTGTGGAGTTCCTGGGAGAGCAGAGCACCCAGGGTGTGTGTCTGTCTGTCTGTGTGTCTCCCCCAGCCGTGCAGCTCCTGAGGGGTTCCTGCAGGAGGGAGCTCCACACTCACCTCCTGCCCTGCTCCAGCTGGAGCTGCAGTGAGGCTGGGCTTGCTGGGGGAGCACAACTGGCCACAAAAGGGGAAGACAGACACGCCCCAGAGGTGTTTGTGCAGCTCCAGGTGTCAGCAGAGTGGTGGAAGGGCACATCTGGGCTGTGTCTGTGTTGCTTCTGTTTGCTTGTTTTCCATTTTTCAGCCTCTTCATCGTTTTAATGTTTAGAATTACACAAATAACATCAAATACTTGCAGAAGAAAGTCCCAAGAGCGTGAGCAGAGAGGGATTTTTAATGGGTGCAAGGGAGTTTTTAAGATGTTTCTGTGGGAGGAAAAGGATGGAGGGTCCATGAGGGGTTGATGCAGGAAGGAGAATCCACACTGAGCTCCTGCCCTGCTCCAGGTGGAACCTGCAGTGAGGCTGGGCTTGCTGGGGGAGCAAAACTGGCCACAAAAGGGGAAGAGGTGTTCCTGCAATTCCAGGTTTTAGCAGAGGGATAGAAGGGCACACCTGGGCTGTGACTGTCTTGCTTCTGTTTGCCTGTTTTCCATTTTTCAGCATCTCCATTGTTTTTATTGGTTAACCCCTTTTCCCTCCATTTCTCTGTAGGTGTTATGGAGTCACTGCTTGCTCTGTCTCTGCAGTGCTTGCAAAACATTAAGAAAAACAGCATCAATTTGGAAAGTGTGGTACCTCAGTGCCTCTGAGAGCCATATTCTCATTGACAGAGAGAAAACAGAGGAGTTTGTCACCTGGTGAGGGACAGTTGTGTAAATCAGCAGGTGTGGAGGGAAAGGTCATAATACTGCCCCAGAGCTTGGGTAATGAGGATGTGTGGCTTAGCCAGGCCCCTTCCAGACTGGAAAAAAAATCCTTTTATTGCTCCAAATATCAAGCAAAGACAGCTTTTATCAGGGCTGTCAGCTTCATATAGTGGTGGTGAGCAGGCTCAAATGAAGAGAGTGTAATCTGATTTCCCACAGTATTGTTTTTGTGAGCCCCTGCTCTTTCCCAGTGTGTTATTAAGAACACTGCTTGCAGACAAAAGACAATTGCTGTACAAAGTTGCTACCAAAGTTTGCTGGGTGATTAAAACCTGTAGGCTACAGCTGCTGAGTTCTTTGGTTGGTTTTAAATTTTGTAATAGGAGCTTTGCTGCAATCTGAGGTAAAGAAACAATAATATTTCCTAGAGAACAATGAGCTGCCATGTGATACAGTATTTATGATTATCTACTGATTAAAAAAAACCAACCCAAAAACCCCAAAGCAAATGATACTTTTCAATCTCCATCTCTAAGTGAGAAGCTTCCAGCCTGTGGAGTCTGTGCAGAGCCTGCAGTGCAGATTTACTGATTCTGGATTTTTCATGGTGATTTGTGTTCCTTGGTCCCTACACTGGGACTTGCACACACAGAAGGAACAACAGCCAAAGCAGCAGTGCCTGGCAGGTTTTGGTCATTTATTTTTTTTCCCCTTTAAGAACCACTACAAATTTTGTAGGGAAGTTTAACATGGATCCTATCTAGATTAGAAAATAAAAGCAAAGGAGGTTAGATTTTGTTTATTTGTCCACCTTTGTGTGTCACACAAAAAGGAAGTCCCCTCCTTCAAAAATCTTCCCATATGCCTGAGAATTACTTCACTACCTGCTGGTAGGGAGGTGCTGTGTAGGCAGAAAGGTTTGCAGAGTATCCAGGACCAGCCAGAACCTGCTATTTTAGAACTTTCTTCTGCTCTGCTCATAGAATTTCTTAAAGCTCACAGGATCAGAGTTGGTGTCAGTGGAATTTACCCTGTAAAAGAAAGGTTATCTTACTTTCCATCTAGTTAATTCTAATTCTTGTATTCTGGCAGAAAGTTGTGTTACATGTCTTCGAGGTAATTGTGTTTAGTCATTTCTATGTTTTTAGGCAGCTTCAGTAAATTCATTATTCAGAATCTGACTTACCATGCACTGTTCTTTAACAGACCATTATGTCCCTATAGACTAAAAGTACCACCATAAAATATTTTGTAGCTAAGAATGAATCTTTTGGGTGACATTTCTGCAAAGACAACTCCAAATAGCTTTGATTTAGGAAGAAGGCAAAAATCATTAAGTGACAAGTTGCCTGTGAAAGAACGATTTGTCAAAGCAGTGTTTAGTTAGCTTGTACACACATTGGTTTGGGAGCCCAGCATACATTTTTCATGTTAACAATATCCTGTAATGGTTTAATGTACCATAACAGTTAAAATTAGCATGTTAGGAGGATTTTTTATTTTTTTTTCTGCAGCAGCTTATCATGATAATTCAGAGCACCACACTGCATGCCTTGCTTAAACACATTTATTAAGGTGCTGTGGAAAAGTCTTACAATTAAAACCTGAGCAGCCTTGAAAACTAAGGAATGAAGTAGCCAGGGATTGATTGAAAATTTCAGTGAAGCCAAGTTAATGAGCTTGTGTGGATATGAACAGTCACACTTGTCTTGTACCTGATTCAAATGCAGTGGCCGTGGGACCTCTTCATGATATCTGAGGTAAATTACTTCTCATTTACAGCCAGGAAAGGATGGAAAGGGAAATTGCATCTCAGGGGATTGTTTAGTTCCATTTTGATCCTGTTTTCATGTCTGCCCACGTTGCTGAGCTCTCCATGTGCTTTGAGAGTGTTGTCTTTCCTTTTTTCATCCCCAAAATGTGACCTGATTGCCAAAACCAGGTAACTTCTGGCTGTGCATTTGTTCACAGCAGCCCTGACTGCAGAGTTTGAGGATGTGGATCAGTTGTGGGAGGGTCAGAGTGCCTTGGCTGCAGTGCCTTTGCTGTTGGCTGTGCTGCTGATAGAAAAACGTGTAAAGCTTTGCAGTACAAGCAGGTTTCTGCTCAGAACAGGTGTTCCCACTGTATCCTCTCCTCTCCTTCAAAAGGAGCTGTCTGGAGAGGGGATGGAAAGCTCTGCCTGCACTTCTCTTTGGGTTAACTCGTGGTTTTCACCACAGAGAATCTCAGGGTGATGAATAAAATTGCAAAATCTTATTTCAGGTGTGAAAAATGAGATTATTTCCATATGTTGATGGGATACATGAAAGAATTAATCCCTCCAAATGTAAAAACAGATGTTTTCTTGTCCTTTATAATTAGGGAAAGAAAACAGAGTGTCCTTGCTATTTCCAGTGTTGTTCAAAGTTGCTTGATTTATAAATTAACATTTTATCTCTTTCCTGCTGTTGTTACAATGGGAAATGAGATTTGTGTGCAGTTTTGCTTTGCCCATCTTTAAATGCTCAGTTTTGGGCCTGCACCTTCTGAGAGCTGTTGTGGGAAAGCAAAGGGAGCCTGATGGGAGGCAGAGAATTTGAGCCAAGCAAGGATACAAAAACAAGCTAAATGTAAAAGTCTCATCACAGTTTTCACATTCACTAAATTATTGTTTTGGACAACTGAACAAGGCTAATTTTTAACACCTAAGTTGGCACATTGATTCCAGTTGTTGAAGAGAAATTTCACACTAAATACAAGTATTTTCTTTCATGCTTTGCTTGGCCATTTACATCAGATCTCACACTGATATGGCCATTTGATCTTCATTAAAATTAAATCCTTTCTGTACCTAACTGAGAGCTTTTAGCTGGGATATTTTCCCTTCCCCACCTCCCCAATCTGGTTGAAGGCTGAAGGAGTGACAGGGACAAAAACATGTTGTGCTTGTAACTTTTTTTTTCCCTCGAGTTCCTGGGAATATTGTCTGTCTGTTCTGACTTCAGGAAAGGCAATCAATGACAACAAAAACTCTGCCAAGGGGATATTCTCAGAAAATTACTTCTGTTAAAAGTTCAGCTGAAATTAAGTGCAGGGTCCAAGCCTTTTCTATCTGATTAATGACTAAAACCTCTAAATAACAAACACCATAAAAGAATAACAAACTGTTATTTGCATAAAGATCCAAAGAGCCACGTAGCAATTAGTAATTCATGTTCATGCTTTGCTTGATTCTTTGTCAAGAGTCTCCCACTTGCCAGTTTGGGCTGCTCTGGGTGGGGGCACCCTTTTTGTGTGTGCTAAATGGAGAGCAGCAGCAGAGGTGCAGAAACAGGGGGTTCTTCCCTTCTGCATATGCATGGGAGATTAGGCTGGCTTTGTGTGAGCAGGTCTGCACTCCTGAGAACATGAATAATGTTAGTTCCCATAATTGCCAACATCTGGCTTTCCATAAATCTGTTCAATCAACGCAGGAGCAGAATTAGATCTCAGTGTCGTGAGTAAAGCAATTAAATGCAGCTCTGGAGGCAATATGGCTTAATATTCAGCAGTGAAATCCTTTTAGTTGTGGGCTGTGAAAGCCACCCTGCTAATCTGCACTGTTATTCTGCTCCATCCCATGCAGATTATAGTCAAGGAGCTCTTAATGTGCCAGGGAGGACAATACTGATGGTGCTTGTTGAAAACACCACAGTGAATGCTTCATTTATACCTTTGTTTTCAACAATAAATACGAGTCAAAGCCTACTGAAAGGAAAATGGGATATCTTTAAGGATGTTTTAANACTGAATTCAGTTGTTATGAAGAGTTTCCTTCAGCAGAATGAGAGAATTCTCAGTCTTTTTGAGGTAGGACATGCTGAGGTGATGACTCATGAACCCATGGCACTTGTCCAAAAATTAAGGCCCACATAAATAAGACTTTAGGTAATTTTTTTGTTTGTAAATTATTTTGAATTTGTTGGTTTAGAGAGGAGTTAAAAGTACTGAACAGTTAAAATGTCACCCCAGCAATAAGGTCATTTCAAATGATAAGTGTGGTGGTTGTTCCTTGTCATTTCTGAATTCATCTAATACAATTATGAAACTATCATGACAGAAACCATCACATGCTTCTAAAGGATTTTATTTTCCACCCTTCCTTCCACTGTTGCTTACAGTTTTCATGGTTCATGTTGGAACAAAAGAGACCCACCAGTTTACTNTTTTTAGTCTTTTTGAGGTAGGACATGCTGAGGTGATGACTCATGAACCCATGGCACTTGTCCAAAAAGTAAAGCCCACCTAAATAAGACTTTAGGTAATTCTTTTGTTTATAAATTCTTTTGACTTTGTTGGTTTAGAGAGAAGTTAAAAGTTGGGCAATACAGAACAGTTAAAATGTCACCGTAGCAATAAGGTCATTTCAAATGATAAGTGTGGTGGTTGTTCCTTGTAATTTCTGAATTCATCTAATAAATTATGAAACTATCATGACAGAAACCATCACTTGCTTCTAAAGGATTTTATTTTCCATCCTTCCTTCCACTATTTCTTACAGTTTTCATTGTTCATGGTGGAACAAAAGAGACCCACCAGTTTACTGGTATTTCACCTGGACAATTTGTCAGGATGTTGTTTAAGAAAAGTCCAAACTTATTGTCCAAAGAAACACCAATTTTTACCAATGTGCTTCAAAATCTAATAGCTTTTGCAAGAAAAAGAACACTGCATGAACTCCCTAGATAAATTCATATTGCATAATTATATTTTACCCTCCAAAAGCAAATTTAATGGGATGCTGTAATTTCCTTTCTCTGGTGGATAATGATTTTCTCTTGTCACCTATTCTTCCTCATTGCTAAATCACATTGCATAGCTTTAAGACTTTATTTGTGTGTGTGTGTGTGTGTATCAGCTGCCTCTGAGTTCTTCTTACTTCCTTTTTTTTTTCTTTCTCCAATTCACTTACACCTTCCAGCAATGGGAAAAGGATGCAATTGGCTGCTTTTAGTGTGGGGAAACGTTGCTTGTGCTGGAAAATGATGGAAGAATAATGCACTTCTATTTTGATGTAAAACCCAGAGTGGTCTGGTTAACAGAAAGTCACTTTGCTGGTTTCCAGTCCCTGGGGAATGAGTGTGCACACTGATCTGAGGGTTCAGGTTTGGTTCCACTGAGGTACCTCACACTCAGCATTTACAATTCAGCCTGGTGGAGATCCTTTGAGAATTCCTTGTGGAATCAAAATAAATGCTGAAAGAATAACTTAAAAAGCCATCAGTTCCTAAAGTAACTATGGGAGGTACAGAAAGGAATGCACCCTCATCCACCAGCAAGGCAGAATGAGCAATAATTACTTAATTCAAAAATAAAACTTGTCCTGTGTGCCCAAAGCTTTTATAAATCTGTTTTGCAGATATTGATGAGTGTGCCTTAAAGATCCACACCTGCTGGAACGACTCAGCCTGTGTGAACCTGCCAGGGGGCTTTGACTGCCTGTGCCCCTCGGGGCCATCCTGCACTGGGGACTGTCCCCACGAAGGCGGCGTCAAGCGCAACGGGCAGGTGTGGACCCTGAGGGAGGACAGGTGNCCTCACAGGGTTTGTGGTCCAAGCCCCTCACCAGCCTCGTTGCCTCCTCTGGACATGCTCAAGCATCTCAACGTCAATGTTCAAAACATCAGGCCTTTGCATGTTCTGAAATATGGAGAGGAAAGGCAACGTGGAACGTGCTCAGGGAAGCACAGAATTATCAGCAGTGACACCAGCCAAAAGGGGAATTTTGAAAGCTGATCTTGAAAGCTTAGGAACTGAATTGTATTTAAGCAGACAGGCTGTTGTTGGCCATTATTCATCAGCACAGAAGAGGAAAGAGACTCTTATTAGAAACAAGTTTTTTTTTCAAGGATCAGAGGAAATAAATTCCCTTCCATTGAAAGGTGTTCCTGAATTTGGTGGCAATGAAATTTTCTTCTTTTATCAGATAATAGACTCAGAACAAAGTTCCCATGAGGTTGGGAAAAACTGCAGTGGAATGAATGGAGCTGCTTTTGGAATTGTACAGTTGTGATCCAAAGCAGAATACAGCTTTAGCCAGGCCCTTTATAATGAATTCTAATGAATGATGACAAGTTCTTTCATCTCTGAGCTGATGTACTGTAGGTCCAGATGTGGGACAGACACAGAGGTCAGAATAAAGTGCAATTAGTGCTGCTGTGATTGTGCTGTATTTTGCTCTGATTAAGTTAAAGGGACCCCCTTCATTGTAGTTATTTTCTTCACAGTGCCACATTCAGTCAAAACAGTGCTAAATAAATATTAGATGTATTAGAGTGGCAACTGCTTGAAGGGTTTGTTGATGTAAGCAATGAGATATGAAATTGCTTCACTGCATTTTGCTGAGATACTGACTGCTTTTAAATTCAGCTGGCTGGAGATGGAGACAGGCAAATGGCATTCTCAGATTCAGACAGAATGGGATCCATGCAGTGACAGGAACTGGGATGGTGCTGCTCTTTGCTGTGTTGTGACAGCCAAGATCCAGTCCTGAGAAATCAGTATTACCTGACAAGCCAAAGGTGTGCCCTTTGATGCACACACCCTGTTTTACAGACAGCTGTTTCAGCCAATTACCCAAAGCACACCTGTTCAACAACACTTGATATGTTTTGAATTAATAATACACAACATTCCATTATTAAACTTAAAACTTTCCACTCTCTTTTAAGCATATTTTGCCTATTTATCCTTTTGCATATACATCACTGATTTTAGGTAAAATCACTTCTTTTTTCCCCCTCACAATCACCGTGTGTTGTACCGTTAATTCCCGTAACAGCGCGACATCCCTTCTTATTTTAGTCCTGCCTCTGCCTCAGCGGCTGTAGTGAATTCCTGAGGGTTTGAACAACAAAACCACAGGTGTTCTGCTAAGATTACAGAGCGTTTAAACACATCATAACTTACTGCAATCCGCAGGACGGGAGGATTTTCTGCCGGAGGACGGCCTGCGACTGCGGCAGCCCCAGCGCCGACCTGTTCTGCTGCCCCGAGTGCGACCGGCGCGTCACCAGCCAGTGCCTGCACCAGGGTGGCCACAGGCTGTACCACAGCGGGGACAGCTGGACCTACAGCTGCCAGCACTGCCGCTGCCTGGTAGGAGCATGGCTAATGGGGTAGGGCTGAGAGTGAGGAGGGTTTGTGTGATTTTTAGGAGAACGGGGCTAGAGACAAGCCCATGGCGTTTTCACCCGTCAGTGCCTGCACCAGGGCGGCCACAGGCTCTACCACTACAGCTGCCAGCACTTCTGCTGCCTGGTAGGAGCACGGCTAATGGGGTGGGAGTGAGGGTCAGGAGGGTTTGTGTGATTTTTAGCTGAACAGGTCCATGGCGCTTTCACCAGCCAGTGCCTGCACCAGGGTGGCCACAGGCTGTACCACAGCAGGGACAGCTGGACCTACAGCTGCCTGGTAGGAGCACGGCTGCTTGGGTAGGGCTGAGGGTGAGTTGTTGGTTCATAAATGGCAAGTTGAGTGACATTTGCTCCGGTATTTCCAGGAGGGAGAGGTGGATTGTTGGCCTCTGCAGTGCCCGAGCCTGAGCTGTGAGTACACAGCCATCTCAGAGGGAGAGTGCTGTCCCCACTGTGTCAGTGACCCCTGCCTGGCTGACAACATCACCTATGACATCAGGAAAACCTGTGCAGATGGTTATGGGATCACCAGGCTGAGTGGTGCTGTATGGACAATGGTGGGATCTCCGTGCACAACCTGCAAATGCAAGGTAAGAGGAGCCAGCTGGAATGGGAATGGATAAAATCAGGGTCCTTCTCTGTCCCTGGAGGCTCCCATCGGGATCTTGGGGATGGAAATGAGACCTGAGTGCCTACAGAGAACCTGTCTGGCACAGTATAAGCAAAACAATTCTCTCCTTGAGCACAGAAATGTTAATATCCTAGTGCAGCTTCAGGTGTTCTCTTGAAGGCACTCTCAGCATGAGTCAAGGGTAACATTTCAATAATTACCTGGTGTGGATGTTCATGGAAATGTGTGTTACAGAGCTGGTAAGCTGAGGCAAAAACACTGCTAGAAAAGTTTCACCAGCAAGTGCACAAGTGAAAAGGCTTTGCAGCTCTGAGATAAATGCACTCCCACAATAATGATGGGAAGGGAATGTCACAGTTGCTGTTCCCTGATCTCATCAAGACCTGTTTAATCCAGTGGCTCTCATGCAGGAGTGCAGCCTGTTTCCCCTGCTTTGTGCAGTGATGGCCCCACTGTGCTAATACCAGAATTATGAAAATGTTGTTTTGGGTTATATGAAGTGTTCTTCTGTTCACTCTGGGAGAGAAAGCTCTTGCCCCAGGGCTTTAAATGATTGAAGGTAGCTTTTCTGCCATTCTTTTGAGGTTTCTTTTCTGTAGATTTATGATGGGTTAAAAAAAAAGTAAAAAAAAAATACTCATTTGGGCTCATTAGTAGTTGCTGTACTTTTTTATTACATTAGACAGCTTAATAAATTACTGTTTGTTAGAAAAAGATACTTAAAGATGGATTAAATTCCAAAGCTGTGTGGTGTTTATGTTGCTCCCCTCCCCTCCATATCTGCCATGAAAAAAGGACTTGAACTGTGCTAATTTCACACAGGCAGAAAGCCTCCCATCCAAATTCTCTCCATTAACTTTCTCCCATGAGAGGAAAAACCCAGTCATCTTTTGCTTTGCTGTATTTTCTCACGGGGCACCACGTCCAGGTTTGGAGTTGCTGTGGTAGCTCAGTGCTTTTGGCAAAGCTGTGCTCCTCCAAGAGCCAGCCTTGGGGGCAGTGCTGGGTGCTGGGGGCAGGTGTTTTGGTGTCAGGGATGGATGGCAGCAGCCCTTTGCTCCCTGTGACCTGCTGTGTTTGTCCCTGCAGAATGGCAACGTGTGCTGCTCGGTGGATTTAGAGTGTCTCAACAATAACTGAGCTGCTCAGGCTGGACTGTGCCAGGGGAGGAAACTGCTGCAGACACCTGAAAGGAAGGAGGCCCTGTGCACTGGGGCATTTTATACACAACAGACAATTACCAAAGTCTCCAGATGAGGAAGATGTTTGGGAGTTGCCTTTGGGACCTGTCACTATGCTCATCCTTGCTAAGCCTTGTCCAGGTGACTTCAGCACATAGAGATCAGTGGTTGCTACGAGTTTCCAGTGTTGTAAATCACACACCTTTCCTGTCCAGAAATTTCAATTATTTCATGGGTAAACTAATGTATTTTTTGTTTTACTTTGTGTATTGACAGCATTGATAGAATTCAGCTCTTCTTATTTTGAACCTAGATTTTACAGATGAGACAGCCTGTCGTGGTTTTGTGCCATGATCTCACACACTTGGTTCCAAGGTCCCTGTTAGATGTATTTATGAAAATATGTATGTATGTACAGTCAGATTGCATAGTTACTTATATTTCACAGCTGTCCAACGTTTTAAAGCATTCAAAGGTGTGGACAGGATGAAAGTAATCAAAAGAAGTCTGTCTTAAAGTATAAAATTAAATGCCATGAACTGAATGAAGTGGCAGAATAAGCACTTTTCTTCTCCAAACATGCAGAGCAGCAAGGAGACTTCTGCAGTGAGAAATGGAGCTAAAGCCCCATCCCAATGCCAACATGCAAGAAAGGATCACCACTCATGATCAGTGTTCTGCTGAGTATAATTCCTCTGGATTACACAGAGCTAAAACAGTCAGAGACCCTTCAGAAGATGCAGTTTGAGTAGGTTAGAATTTGCTCACATTTGTAACATCATGGATGAGTTCAGAATTTTTTCCTCTTTTGTGTTTCCAGTAATGATGATGTCTGTCATCCTCAGTTCCAGCTGCCACAGTGACAGAGTGCAGAGGCTCCTGTTCCAGTGCAGGACAGGAGCCCTCAATGCTTGGGAACTCCCATTACCAACAGATTTTATCTTCTCATCTTTTAGGACATTCAGAAACACTTAAATTGACTTTGTTGTAGAGGACCTAAGTTCAGACAGGAATTGAAATCAGGACTCTCAGCCCTGTATGGAGGTTAGAGCTTAGATTCTCTTCAGCTGAATTGTTTTTCATGAGGCTGGAAAGTTTGTGGCACTAGAACAAGAACATGTTTCTATGGCAATGCATCTACAGCTTAAATGTCACATTTTTAATGTGCTGTTGTGTTTTGTTCTGCTCATTTGTGTAGTGGTTTTCTGGATTTTTTTTTTCTTTTCAGTTATTTAATTAAACACTGAATATATGGGAAGGATTGCAGAAATGAGTACAGTGACCACAGTTTGGAAAGCCTACATTTGTGAGTTTTTCATGGTATCATGGAGAAAATGTGGAACAGATTAATAAGGAAGAAGTGTGACTGTACAGTGAAAATATTGGTTGTCTTTTAAATGAAGTACTGTTATGTTTATAAGGGGACAGTGGCAAAGACTGTAAAATTACTTTCAGTCCTTCAGATAACTTTATTCCAATTTTTTAAGCAGGTTTTGTTTAAGTTAACAGCTTTGTGTGCTAAAGTTAAATTTATTTTCTTAAAATGCCCCATCATTTTCAGCTAATAATGTATTGCCTCAATTTGCATTGCCCTGATGATTGTATAATAAGGGGAAGAGTTGTGTTTTATATGATACTCCAAGGATGTTTGTAAATCATGATGTCAGCTCATTTTGTATATCACATTGTAAAACCCAATGGTAATTCAGTTGGACCAGACACCCAGTGGGCTGAGATATGAAGGGGGAATGATTTCAAATTTGTGGGCATCTAAATAAACTCCTATGTACAGATGGCTTTCCCTTAGTTTTATTAGCAGGGTTTTAAAACACTCCTCAATGTCCTTTCCAGCTTGAACTCAGGAGGCTGCAAAAAAAGGAGAGAAAGTGTCTGCCCAGAGGTGTGGCACCAGAGTGGTAAGAAATGTCATTTCTACTCAGGCAGAATGATAAATTCCAACCTGCCCTGCTGAATTTCTGAAGCTCTGTCAGTGGATTAAAGACAGAGCAGGCTCTGAAAATGATTCTTTTCCCTTTTCCCTTGTAGCAGGGAAGGCCTTTCCCAGGAGGTGCCTTCTGGAAGCTGCACACCTTTGTCAGCATCACCTCCAACAGGACCACAGAGGTTCACACTCCTGCACTGCAGACCAATTCTCCTCCAGAGCTCAAATGCAGATGAATTGAGTAAAACCCTTTCAGAGCATTTCATCCAGCATTATGTGTCATTATCTCCAGAGTGATGCAGCTTGAATTGTTTGCACAGAGTCAAAATACTGACACAGACCTGTTTATGTTGCATTTTAAGCAGCTGCCCTGGCTGTGATGAGCTTTTTCATCATGAAGTAATTCTGCTCACACCACATGAACCTTCCCAGCTCTCAGGAGCCCCAGCTCAAAGAGCACATTCTGGAGGAAAACTGAATTCCCTGTGTCCTGTGTGATCAAGGTAAGAACTGTAAAAACTTCTTTCTTGATGAAATTCCCTACAAATACATGGGCACTGAAATTAAAATGCTGAAAAAAAAATAATGCTTGTTACAATATTTTAAGACAATTTTCCTCTTTCTTTGTGAGGTGGACACTGTCTCTCCTCAGGAGAATGTATATATATATCTATATATAATATATTATATAGGTTATATATATTTATGTGTAATACATAACACACAATGTATCTAATATATGTTTTTATAGATTTTACATATTATATATGATGTGTATATATAAAATGTATATTTTATATTTATTATATTTCA
>VWYE01013792.1:851-12471 GCA_013398995.1 Alaudala cheleensis
GAGGAAGGGACACAGCACGTTGGCTTCCCCTGAGCCTGGCCCAGCAGCTGCTCAGGAAACTGCCCAGGGGAAGGTGCTGCTGCCACTTACGTAGATCATCCAGGCTGCGTAACGCTCTTTGAGGTTGTACAGCACAGCGGGTTCGTGCAGGTGGGTCATCATGGCCATGTCCTCGATTTTGTCATACTTGGGAGGGTTCATGGAGAAGATTTGATCTTCCTTCACAGTCAGGGTCTGCCAAGGAAACAAAAGATCCTCATATTTCAGCTAAGAACACAATGAGGGAAGCAAATGTTGTCCTTCAGGCTTGTTTTTGACTCACCTCTCCTCCTTCAGTCTTGACAGTGACTTTGCCTGATTCCCTGCTCGTGACTGTACCTTTTACAAAGGATTCCTTTGCATGTACCACGAAGACAGAGGACTTGGCATCAAAGGGTTTATTCTGGGCCTCAATTCTCTCCTTCTCTGACTTTCGGAGGTAAGGAGCTGCCTCCCCAAAGATGGCCATCTCGGCGTCTGACGACATGGCTGCACTCTGTGGGGATGCTTGCCAGGGCAGAGAACACTGTGGAAGAGCAGATATGTTACCCAAAGGTGTCAATACTTTTTGTTGTCACATGTTTTATTTATAGACCCTAACAACGTAATAGAGAGCGTGATTTGGAAGGAATCTTGAGTAGTTCTTTGGTTCACCTTCCTGTGTTGCCAGGGTAAATGTTAGATCCCACCACTTTTTCCAGTGAAGTTTTTATTACATCCAAGAATGGATATTTCTCAGTCCCTTTGCATCCCAGTTTACTGTATGATGATCCCGATGGTGATTTTTCCCCCATTTATTATCTAATCAAAATTTCTGTGGCTGAAACCTGTGTTTTCTATCCCTCAGCCTTTTACTCTGCCCATTTGAGAACATTCCGACACTTTCTATGATATAACCATCTCCTTTTTATGAAAATAACTCGAAGATAACCACTTTTAAACTTCATCCCCAGTGTAGACAAACATCCCCATTGCAGCCTCTTGTCATACATAATTTTCTCCTACTTATTTTGAAAGATCTCTACTTGGATTCAATCCAGAATGCCACTGTCTGATCACCAGAAATCACCAAAATGAACATGGTGCTCCAGATATGGGAGCTGAATGCAGGGAAAGAATCACTTTTCTTTACCTGCTGACCGTGCTGTTCTGAGTGTCTGACAATGTTCTGCTGACCTTCCTCCCCACAAAGGTGGACTGTGCCACTTGCACCAGAATTCGTGACCCTTTTCTGCAAAGTTGCTTTCCAGCCAGAATGAAATACAACATACTGTGTTGTATGGGACTATTCTTTCTCACATGCAGGATTCTACAAAGCCTTTTCTAAAAATTGTGAGGTTCTTATCAGCTTCAGGATGAAGTCTTATGAAGATCTTCTCCAGGGTAGCAGTGATCTGTAGCATAATTGCAAGTCTCTTTGTTGTCATCTACAGTTCCTGAGGATGCATTCCCTGCACCATTTGGGTTGCTAATGGTCCAGCAGGTGTTCTGAGGACAATCTAGGGCATAATGTCTTTTGCTGGTGCTCTGAATCATTCACTAGAGTTGTTTGCTTCTCATCCCAAATTATTTAAGTAGTATGTGAGCAACTGGCATGTAAGGACACAGGTTAAAATACTGCACAATTGTTTTTCCTTACGTTAATTGTTTGTGGAAATAATTGTAGGCAAAGTAGAAACCTCAGTTGAAGAATTTATAAATCAAAGCCAGATATCTAAGTGCAGTACTGGATTTCCAAAGAAATACATCTGGCCAGTAATATTCCAAGGAAGTCAGATAAACAGGCAGATTGATAAGATGTCATGTCATAACTTTTAGTTAGGTAAATAACCAAAATGTTAACAAACATTTGCAGCTNTCCTTCTCTGACTTTCGGAGGTAAGGAGCTGCCTCCCCAAAGATGGCCATCTCGGCGTCTGACGACATGGCTGCACTCTGTGGGGATGCTTGCCAGGGCAGAGAACACTGTGGAAGAGCAGATATGTTACCCAAAGGTGTCAATACTTTTTGTTGTCACATGTTTTATTTATAGACCCTAACAACGTAATAGAGAGCGTGATTTGGAAGGAATCTTGAGTAGTTCTTTGGTTCACCTTCCTGTGTTGCCAGGGTAAATGTTAGATCCCTCTGCTTTTTCCAGTTAAGTTTTTATTACATCCAAGAATGGATATTTCTCAGTCCCTTTGCATCCCAGTTTAATGTATGATGATGTTGATGGTGATTTTTTCCCCCTGTTTATTACCTAATCAAAATTTCTGTGGCTGAAACCTGTGTCTTCTATCCCTCAGCCTTTTACTCTGCCCATTTGAGAACATTCCGACACTTTCTATGATATAACCATCTCCTTTTTATGAAAATAACTCTAAGATAACCACTTTTAAACTTCATCCCCAGTGTAGACAAACATCCCCATTGCAGCCTCTTTTCATACATAATTTTCTCCTACTTATTTTGAAAGATCTCTACTTGGATTCAATCCAGAATGCCACTGTCTGATCACCAGAAATCACCAAAATGAACATGGTGCTCCAGATATGGGAGCTGAATGCAGGGAAAGAATCACTTTTCTTTACCTGCTGACCGTGCTGTTCTGAGTGTCTGACAATGTTCTGCTGACCTTCCTCCCCACAAAGGTGGACTGTGCCACTTGCACCAGAATTCGTGACCCTTTTCTGCAAAGTTGCTTTCCAGCCAGAATGAAATACAACATACTGTGTTGTATGGGACTATTCTTTCTCACATGCAGGATTCTACAAAGCCTTTTCTAAAAATTGTGAGGTTCTTATCAGCTTCAGGATGAAGTCTTATGAAGATCTTCTCCAGGGTAGCAGTGATCTGTAGCATAATTGCAAGTCTCTTTGTTGTCATCTACAGTTCCTGAGGATGCATTCCCTGCACCATTTGGGTTGCTAATGGTCCAGAAGGTGTTCTGAGGACTATCTAGGGCATAATGTCTTTTGCTGGTGCTCTGAATCATTCACTAGAGTTGTTTGCTTCTCATCCCAAATGATTTAAGTAGTATGTGAGCAACTGGCATGTAAGGACACAGGTTAAAATACTGCACAATTGTTTTTCCTTACGTTAATTGTTTGTGGAAATAATTGTAGGCAAAGTAGAAACCTCAGTTGAAGAATTTATAAATCAAAGCCAGATATCTAAGTGCAGTACTGGATTTCCAAAGAAATACATCTGGCCAGTAATATTCCAAGGAAGTCAGACAAAAAGCAGCTTGATAAGATGTCATGTCATAACTTTTAGTTAGGTAAATAACCAAAATGTTAACAAACATTTGCAGCTACTCCTAGCATGCAGATCCTCCACTTTACTCAGTTCTCTTTCAGAGGAATAGGACCTGGACCTCCCTCTTTTTGTTGTTTGGCTAGTTGGATTGCTATTTTTACATTTTTATCAATTCTATTAGTAGGAGGCCTACATGCAGATTATAACCCTGAAGTATCATTTGCAAAGTATTTTCATAGCATTTATTGGCCAGTTTCACATGCAGTAATAGTTACAATTTACAAATCTGTAAGGTTTTTCAGCATTCTGTCCTGTGGGCTAACTCTGTCTGTCTGGACTTCACGCCAGAACAGATCATTTACCTCACTGTTCCATAATTAAGCACAAGGAATCCCCAGGAGGCATTTCCTGGCATTACATAGTGGCTAGTGTCTTCAAGCACAGCCACTTAGGACATCTTGCTAGCTGTGAGCAGCCTGCCCAGACATCAGCATGATTTATTTGTTATAGCAGAGCAGTGGGGAGGAGCACATGGGCACATACAGCAACTGCCTACAAAGTTTTAGAGTAGTTTGTCACCATGAAGAAATCTGCTTTACAGGAATCTTCCACCTTTAATGCAAAGCCTCTTAAATGCAAAGCAAATGCAGCTCTTACCTCTTATGCTGTGAGAAGATGCCTTGCAGGCTGGGAGGTGCTGTGAAGCAGAAACAGCAGATGTCTCATTACTGCTGCACAGAATTCCACAGAATACACCACACAGGTATCAAATCCTTCCAGGTACATGTGCACACACCAGGACAGCAGGGCTGAAGTAGGACTGCCCCTTTCTGCCAGCCACAGACGTGCACTTACCATGGAGTTTCCTCTGCAGACAGAACAGCCCAGATTCAAGGACTCTTTTATAGGGTCTGGTCAGCGCATGCTGCAGATGCCTCCTCTGTCTTTGGGCAAAGCATTTTTGGCAAACCTTGTTTTTGGCAAAGCATTGTCTGGCAAACCGAATGTACTGAAAACTGGAAAGTGATGTTACTGGATATAATTAGAAAATTTTGGTCTCTTCCTAGCTATGTGAATGAATCGCCTATAAATAATACGAGAAGATTCCTAAGGAAGGAAATCCAGCTAATGATGACTGGGGGAATGAGGGTAACCACTAATAACTGTAAGGCCATGGATGCTCCATGAATCTGAGCTAAGGGAGCAAGGGACAACCATCCCCTGGGCAAGCACAGTGACATTTGGATGCATACTTCAACTTTCTCTGAGGACATCATATGTCTGATGACACCCATCCTTTCACAGAGCTCTCTACTTACAGATCTTGGATGTGATACATGGATTTCACTCTTGTCTGCATTGCTTACCTTAGTCAGATTACTACATATTACTCTGTTTCACTTCTGTCAGTTGTAACACAATATATCAGGGAGAATAGCCACCTTGAACCATTCTAAGTGCTCTTTAAGTATGTATTCCACAGCAGAATTTTTGTTCTGTGACCTTGTTAAAAAAAGAAGAAAGAAAAAAACAGCACAATTCTAGAGTTTCAGAGAGCAGAGAGATTTGACTGAGATGTAGACATTATATCCATCATCTTGACTGTTCTGAAGCTCTCAGAAGCCCCAGTGGTTCTCAGCACTTAATAAAGGGCTCTGTCACTACAGGGACAGTGATGGGCCAGTGAATGCAAGAAGGTCTTCAGCCACCCCTGGAAGCTGAGATCTGATCAGATCCATAGTGCCTTGGAGGTCAGGTAAGAGAATTGTCACTACACTTGTTTAAACCCAGCTCACAAAGTTATTTATACAAGTCTGAGGCCTACAGACATGTCTTTTTTTTCAAAAAAAGGAGGTATTGCTGTTGAAGAGCTGTAAGGGAGCTTCCTGCCCTCAATGACAGAAAAATCCACAGAGAACAAGGTTGCAGATGAGATGAAAAATAGTAATTATTTTAGGGCAAAAATTGAATGGAATTTGTTATAAATATAAATATTATAGCTTCAGAGAATTCAACACTGAGGTTGTATTTGCAAAAAAAACTGGAAAAAGTTGATGTTAAAAATTCGGACTCCCAGGCAGTGGCACGTTGCCCCCAGCTTGAAATNAAAAATTCGGACTCCCAGGCAGTGGCACGTTGCCCCCAGCTTGAAATGAGGAATTGTAAAAACTGTATCAATTGGATGTTAATGTGACTGCAGTCTCTGGGGTAAGAAAGTAGGCATTTTTTAGTATTTCCCAGCAAGTGGGATATTAACAATCACCATGTCTGGCATAAAAGCTGGCATAACTAAGGCACAAATCACCTCCTAGAAGCAAAATCCTGGTTTTCCTGAAGTATGTGTGTACTGAAGGCTAAAATGAGAGCAGAAATGATAACTTGATGTTTGATCCNAGGTCAGAAAATAGGCATTTATTTATATTTCCCAGGAAGTGGGATGTTAACAATCACCATGCCTGGCATAAATAAGGCAAAAATCACTTCCTCGAAGCAAAATCCTGGTTTTCCGGAAGTATGTGTGTACTGAAGGCTAAAATGAGAGCAGAAATGATAACTTGATGTTTGATCCCTGTAAGCTGTGTGACAATGGGGTAAATACTACAGTCCTATGTAAATTTTGAGGTGGATGAGAGCTTGTTAGAAAGAATGCCTGAGACAGAGTTCAGAGCATCAGAGGAAGTCACAGGAGAGCTGTAAGGTTTCACCAAGAGGCAAGACAATGCTGAGTTCATGAGCTAACACAGTACTGGCATGGGGTGAGACCCTAATGACACAGAAATACCCTGGACAATCTCAGCCAAGTTTCCTGTAGGGGCAAAATATCCTTGAGTTTCAACTCACCCAGTACAGCAAAGCTTTGCTCTGCTCCAGAGACAATGTGCTCAAGGGTCACCACATCTGCCCAGCTGCCACACATTTCTGCCACCTTCTGTGCTCCTTTTTCTGACATGGCACTTTGCTGGCCCCTCAAAAACCCCAAAGGCAGCTGATGGTGTTTCAGACCTGCCATCAGTCCCAGTCATTCAGCTCCTTCCCTCTCCAAAATGTGCCAGCCTAATGTTCTTCCTGCAGAACTCCTCCTCTCTCTGGCCTTGGCCAGCACCCAAGGGGCACTGGTGAGCCACCCACTTGCTTTTAGGTGGCACAGACATGTCAGGACCCAAAGGCCAGCCCAGAGCATTGTCCTGGCAGAGGCTCAGCCTCGATGGTGTCTGAGGCTGTGTGGCAGCAGTGCCTGCACACACCTCCCACTACCTTAAACCAAATGCCCTCCCACCTCTCCTGCCACCTGCAGTGCCACCTGAGGGTGAGCTCCATGTGCAAACACATCTTCATTTCACTCAGGAAAGAAAACTTTTCTGTGGTCAGCCCTTTGACAGCCTGTTCTCTTCATATGGACCTGGCAGATGTTCCAGATAAACAAATTTGGCTCCCCTGTGCCAAAGATTTTACCAATATATCTCCGAGAACATTTGAGCTGGACACTTTGATCACAACCCCACCATCCTGGTGTTTTCCCTCCCTTTTATTTTGATCTATTTGCTTCCCATCAAGCTTCCTCCCTGTCAGCACTGAGCAAGTAACACGTGTGGCTAGTACAGAAAAGAAATAGGGAGGACAGAGCCTTCCCAGCCAGGTCAGCCAGAGGAACTTGCTAACTATGTTTGTCATTCCCTTGTTGTCTCAGACACTGCCAGAATATTTTGAGCAGCAAAGGCCCCTGCAGCTCTGCTGGCTGAAGGGCATCAGCTGGCAGATTGGCTGTGTGGAGGGAAGCTCTCCTTTCCCTATCTCCCAGTGCTCAGTGCCTGCCTTTTTTCCATCCTAACAGCAGTTTTCCTGCAGGATTTTTTCCAGATCCTGGCTGTTCTGATCCAGCTGGATCAAGAATGCCACAGCTCCTCTGCCTGGACAGTCCTATCTGAAGAAGATGACAGGTTAATCTGTCTTGGCCTGCTTAAGACAAACAGCCTTTCATCCCCTTTTCCTTGTAGTGTGGACTATGTTGCAGGTCTTGCTGAAGGTCACAGCCCTCTGGACAGTCATTCCTTCCCCAGACTTTCTCATTCCCAGTCCTTGCTCTAGTTCATACATGGTGTGTGTATGGTGTATGAAGGCAGGTCTGGAAAGGCAGGCAGCGAAAAGGAACTGCCTTTGTTATCATGAAAGTTTACTTATATTTTTGATAGGGGTCTTTCACTGAGCCTTGGACTTCCTAAATATAATTCTCATTCCTACGGAAACTCCACAAAGTAGAATGTGATTAATCTAAAAGGTTTTCAGGGTTTGGTGAGCAGTAATGTTCTGTTTTGATGGTGAGCAGATGCTTTGCCTTGCCAGAGGGAGGACCATCCATGTTTGCATGAGGAGCTGATGTCTTGTGTGGTGGAAGGATTAAGGTGTTTAGTGTGGATGTGTCCTGAAGGAAGATGAAGAATGTTCCCCCCACCTTGCTCCCCACAGCCTCTGCTTTGTGAGGAGGAGCTGCAGGAGCCTCGTGACCCTTGATGGACTTTTCTTCCAGGAATTCACTGGTTTTGCCTTTTTATCCTGAGCTTTCCAAAAACTTCACGGATAACAGAGATAAACCTACCACTATTTTCATTTCAGTTTTATACTACTTCAAATGATCTGATGCACCAGATAGTTTATTCCAAAACCTTCCCATGGGATCTGCAGCTTGCTAGGGCTGTCATCAGCCATGCTGTCATGTGAACAGGGAGTGCTGGAGGCATCAGTGCAGCCTGTGGACCCTGACTGACTGTCTGGCTGGGAATATTCACAGTTCTGCTGCCTCTGTGTAAAATGAGAGCTCCCAGGAATGTTAGCACATGCTGAAAACAAATGCTGATGCTCTGATCTGCTCGAGCAAAACTCCTCATCCCTTCTCTTCTGCTAAGAAGTAGCTGAGTACTGGACCATTGCAGTGGTAAGGACATACTTTGTATATAAAAGCCAGTAAGACTCAGATCAGACTGAAGTAAAGTGTATTTCTTGCAGGCTGTTTGTGGTTCATATTGTGGCTGGCATAATGAGTTGCCCAGCAAAGAAACATGGTTTGGAGATCTGTTAGGCATCCCTAATCCATGCTGGTGCAGGGAATGAAAAATAAAATAGTAAGAAACATGAACTGACCTGGAAGAAAGTTGCTCATTTTCATAAATAATGACAGACTTGATTGCATCCTCTGGGATGAAAAACAGTTCAGGATGCATGGGCTATGAGAGATGAGAGCTAAAATCCATGGAAGTAAAGCATAAACCCCAGAATAATGCTGCTGGTGAAATCTGGGGGGCCGTTGTTTGGGTGGGGATTTTTTGGGGGGAAAGAAGGGGGGCAAGGCTGGTTTTTTTTGTTTGTTTGTTAATTTGTATTAATTGGTGGCTTTTCTCTCTTCAAGTTTTGTTCCTCCAGTCTTAGTGGTTGCTGTGGTTGTTGTGATCTTGCTTCAGTTCATAGAAATCAAAGTGGTTACTTTGCTGGTGTGGACTGCTGTGAGTTACTGGTTTGTAAAGATGATGCCATCCTTTTTCAGTGTGGACTCCAAGTGGCTTCCTGAAAAACTGCAGTGGCAGATTATCTGCAGTTAAGGGGAAGGTGTCATTTCACTGAGCAGAGGAAGGTAAAAAGTGTGACCTGGAATGTCAGGATAAACACTTCTTGAAAGTGCATCAGAGTTGGCTAATCGTTCTCCTTCTGCCAGTACTGCAAACATGAGAGGATGACATCTGAGCAGTGTTCTAAATAATATGACAGTGATGTAGAGGGTGCTTTTTTCACCACACACTGGAGCTTCAGTTACACAGAAGATGAGAAGGGTGGAAAGGCTGAGGAGCCAATTGGAAGAAGATTAGTGCCTGGAAATCTCTGACGTGTTGGAAAGTGAAGTAGAAATGACAGAAATCAGTGTTCAAAATTCAGTTTTAGAAAGGAAAAAAACGTCAGCTTGTACTGAGAAAAGAAAGAATGATGAGGTATGATTCACAGATAATGTCTTAGTGCATCTTAAAGTGCTGATGCTTTTAATGCCCAGGAGACAAAGTCACCCATGCCCAAGCTGTTGAAGGTCACAGAACTCCATAGTCCATGAGGCAGCAGCCCCAGTGGAGCTCATCAGCTGCATCTATTTTAAACCTCCTCTTTGAGGTGTTCCTTTTTGCCTCTTATGGGCCCATGTTTTTTCCAAGATCAGTTACCTGTGCATCAGCACATTTTATATCACTGACTGATATAAAGCCTGGCTCCAGAAATAGTGTGCTGATGCAAAATGACTCCTGTCCTCCAGCCAAGGCAGCAAATCAAGAGTGAGGAGAAATTGGTTTTCCTTACTCATCCCTTTAATATTCTACTCTAATTTCCAAAAGTCTCCAGCCATGCTCTCCAGGTGGCAAGGCCAGGCCAGCACAGTGCAGTGTGTGTGATTTCTCTCCCTCTCCCACCTGTGCAGTTGGAATTCTGGCCCAAGCTGGTGTCTCTTGAGGAACCTGCAATGCTGCCTTTCATCAGCTGAGCATTTAATAACAAATCCCCATTACCTGAGGCCATAAATTCTTGCAGGTGAGAGAGGAGCCCCAACAGTTTCAGGTGCTTCAAGTGCATCCTGATTCTTCCACAGTCAGAGCAGCTTGTTCATTTTGGAGGGTGTTTGTAATATTGTCCAAAGGGAACAGGGGTTTTTGGCATTGAAATATGGCCCCCAAAGTTGTTGTTTCCAACAACTCCAGCTCCATTCCCCAGCACTTTCAATCCCTGTAAATAGAGAGGTGTAGACCTAGCAAGGAACCTTGAGGGACCCACAAATGTTCCTGTAGTGTGATAGAGCCCAGTCTCCTCTACAGTTGTAAAATGGAAAATGGTATCTGCATGTAGAATCTGCCCTTGGCAGTTGTGCAGTGTGCCTGGGCCCAGTACTGCCACAAAGGTGGTTCCCTATTTTAAGTACTGTTTCTTGCCTTGCAGGAAACAGCCTGTCATGTGTGTAAGACTCCAGACCAGTACATCTTGTGTAGATGTCCTGTTTCTTCTCTGTTCAGCCCAAATACAGCTGGTATCTACATTCCACTTATCCAGTGCTCCAAGAGTCAGACAGGTAGGACACAGTTTGTCATTAATAATAACTGGATTTTTACTCTGTAAAGTGTTAGATTTTATGATTTCTTTCAAGTTGTAATGTTCTGAGTATTATTTCCACTTGAAGAATTGTCTTGCAAGATGAAAACCATCTCTTTTAGCTTTTTGTATTTGTACATTGCTTTTAATTATTCCTTAGCTCATACATTTCAGTACTGGAAGCACTACACAGTAGTGCAGCTGTTCCCAGCTTTTTCTGGTGGCTCTGCATGTTACACTCCCCTTGTTCACACTTCTACCAAGCTGTTCCTTAAATTCAATTTAATTTACAACAGGAACATATTATATTAATATTGGCTATTCTGCCTCAATGCACTGCACTGCAATATCCTCTTATTCAGATGATATATTATTTGTTTTCTTTAAAACTGATTGTTAACACCATATTAATGAAGTTATTAAAAAGGCTGTGTGATCTTTAAATTTGCTCAGTAACAAGCCACTTTTAGAGTTGCTGGCCTTCACTTGCCTTGTTCTAAGGCAGCACATCAGTCCTTGTTAAAGTTCCTCTATAAGGACTCAGACACATACAGATGCTTTTGGGACTACAGATGTTTTCCCTTGGGGCAACTTGCCTCTAAATACCACTTGCCCAAGTGATAATGAGACCATCAATGAGAAACTGAGTACTGTACCTATGTAGAAACATGACTCAGAAAGGCAAAAACAATTTTCTATGCCAGAACAGGAAAGGTGCTTGTCCTGCCTTTGTCCTGATCCTCTCCCAGGATAGCAATTAATTTAGTCTAATTCCCTCCTTGCTAATGGTGTAAGACACAGTGGAGAAATACTGGAGATGGGATGAGTAAAGTTTTGCAAGGGTTAAAGTAAAACAATAATTTCATTTGAAAATGCCCCAAACATATGTAACTGCAGAACTGAATTGTAATGACCAAGAACACTGATTCTGCTGTGTATGCGAAGAACTCTAAGCTCTTTATTCTCTACATATTGACATGGTTATGAACACTTGAAGAAGGAAGTGACAGAGGGTTCACATTTTGTGCAACCCTTCAGGTCACTTGGCTGTCTCATGACATTCTTACTCTTCCTCTCCTATTTTCTTGCCAATCTCCCTGCTCTTGGCTCGGAGCTTGTTGACCTGTGACTCTGCAATGTCAGCCCGCTCCTCGGCTTCCTCCAGCTCGTGCTGGATCTTGCGGAACTTGGACAGGTTCACATTGGACAGCTCCTCCTGTGTGGGGAGAGG
>VWYE01013794.1:0-54446 GCA_013398995.1 Alaudala cheleensis
CAGATTATTTCATAGTGTTTAATCTTTAGATAATGCTCACTGAAGGAATACTGGAGGTACAGGAAGATGTACATGATGGAGCATAAGAGCATAGATTTGTAGGATGAAAAGAGGAGAATAATTTTAGTTGTTGTTCTATTGGTTTTCTTTTTTTAATCAAGTGTTGTACATGTACATTTTACTTTGTATAATTTTTAGTGTCTGTGCAGAACTCAGATTTATCTGTATCTAACCAAGGAGACTGTTCATGTGCATACATATATATATATTTGTCTGAATTTTACTACTCTAAATAAAAAAAAATACAACTTTTCCTCATTTCCTCTTAAAAGTACTCATGGAAACATTAGATAGCTATCAGGAGCTTCCTTAAGCACAGAAATGTCATCCCCATCCATTTGACCTGCTAAGAAATTAATCTTACATCGTTGTAAGTTTGAGAGAGTTTTTAAGAAGGTAAATGCTTTTTTTTTGTTTTTCCATTTCCCCCCCTTTTAATAGCAAATACTATCAAGAATGTTTGAAAACTTTTAGAATTCCCATCCAAGTTAATCCTTTTAAACCTAGCTATGCTTATTAGCTTTCTTTGAACAGATAAGGCTTAAACAGATGTGTCATTTGAAGAACTGAAGTCAATTTAATAGCAAAGAAGGATACAAAATAGTGGCTACAGAAGGTGAAATGTGGCATTTGATGAAATAGTGGTGATACATTTTTAAATCTCTTCTAAAACTATATTGTTGGAATGACAGAAATTACTAGTGAGCTGTTATGGTTTTAGGAATTATAGGCATCAACCTATTTAGTGGTGCTAAGAAGCAGCTTGAATCCCTGGCTGTCTCTCTCCAGTCATTTCTGATGGCATGGCAGCTTCTATCTGCCAACAAGAAGAGCCTCGAATTTATCAGCCGGTGGGTGGAAATGTAAAGATAGGAAACCTCTTTATCCATCTTCAGGAGCAGGAGGAAATTCTTAAGTCATCTGAATTAAAATGGCAATTTTTTAATTGAGTTCTTGCCTGTATCTCATTGTGCGTCCCCCCCTCTGTATGGTGGCAGCTTGAGACACAGCACATCACCTCGTTTGGATTGTCCTGTTGTGGCAGGGGATGTGTGTGCTGGGGCTGGGCAGGGTGGTTTAGCAGGAATGTGTATAACAAGTGTCTGCAGAGCTGAAAGACATTTCATTAGACATATCTGCAGCAGGCACAGAACTTTGCAGTGAGGGAATATCGTGCTGCCCCGTCAAGGAAGAATCAAAGGAAAAATTTTCCACTTTGCCATACAAAGCTTATCTTGGAAGGTTATTTACAGTTAATATTCCAAACAGGAGCTCCTGAGTTTCAGAGGCATCTCTGAAAGCACGCTCTGGGAATTTAAAGCAGAGGCAGTTTTGCAAACAGGAGGTGCAGAAAGATCTGGAGAGGGGAAGCTACTGGCTGAGCAGCTTTTATTTTCTGCCTCCATTTTAGCAGATATTTGAGGCCTGACTCCCTAAAACAGCAGCTCACTCACCCTGAGAGAAACCTCAGTGGGTGCAACGATGTGTCTCCATCCTGGGGTCCCTCAGGAGTGCCCAAGTAGGATACAGAAGCCTTACTCTAAGCATTAACTAAGTTCTTTGGTAGCAATCCCTACAATTATAAACCATCCCAAATTGTCTTAAGATCTCCTTCCCTTCTGCAGTTGCTGTAATCAAAAAAAAAAAAAAAAAAAAAAACAAACCAAAAAACAAGTTCTGTGTGTATTTTTCTGGTATTTCTGTCTCTGAGGAAAATTAATCCTAACCTAAATTTCAAGGAGAACTTCTCTGCAAATCATCCTAGAGGTAACCAGGGGGTTGGGGAAGGGTTAACACCTGTGTCCAGGCTGGACACTGTCTGGTGAGGATCGGTCCAACAGATGAGGTAATAGGGTTTTGCTGAGGCAGAGGAAAGGGATGGCTTAATGAGAGATGAACCAGAGCTGGAGCCAAATTTAAATTAATTAACTTCAGCTAGACTGAAATTCTATTGTGAAAAGTCAATGACTGGGGCTGGTGAGCAAACTTGGAAACACCAGGCTGGGAAGGGAGTGAAATAATGAGTGTGGATCTCACTGAGACACTGATAACAAAGCCCTCAATGGTTTGCAGCTCCTGGTGCACTGTGACTGTGTTGCAAAGACCTGAGTGGTAACTGCACACTTGCCTTTGCAAATTCAGCCTCAGAACTGGACACATCAGAAGCCTTAGATCCTTGTTTTATAGAAATCCCCACCTCCTGGAATAAATTTATTATAAGGTCATGCAGCTGCTTTACAGCATTTCTATTTTTTATTTTTTTTTATGTTTCAGGGAAGAGAGGGTAAGACAGTAGAACAAAATGCTTTAGACATGAGCCCAATTCTGTCATTCATTTATTTTGCAATTTAATTTTTTTTTAAGCTGACCTCCTGATTTTGACTGTATGAAATTCACAACACTGTCGTGTGACAAAAGCTAACTTGAATAAGCAACCTCTCCATGACTGAATCTTTAAATATTGATGGTTTTTTGTTCATATTCAGTAAAGAAAATCCTGGGTCAGATCCTCAGCTATTGCCAGTGGGGGAGGCACCACCAAAAAGAATCTTCATAGAAGTCAGTCATACTATTCTACAGTCCAGCTCTGTAACACAGGTTTTTAAATTTTATTAAAAAAAAAAAAAAAAAAAAACAAAACAATTAAATGTGCAGGTGACATTCATCTCTCTAATTTAATTTATCTAATTTTAATTTATCAAAAAGTCACATTTTGTTGCATGTTTTGGGCCCCATGGGCAGCCAATGCAGAGATCACCATCCTTTCAAACATCTTGGTGGTCTTTGGAGATGTCACCTTCTCAGGAAATTTTGCAGAGGCAACCTGAAGAATGGGCTTTGAAGGATTTGGGCTGAATGGAAAAAGTGGAAAAATTCCTTAGAGAAGTGTAGACAAGAAAGAAAACCACAAATTTGGGATGGTCTCTGGTCTTTGATTCTGATTCAACAAAGTAATTTAAATTCAATACCTGAGATAAAGGGTTGAGTGTGTGTGTTTGTGCTTTGCTGATCAGTACTGAGACAAAGGTGTGGATGCCAACTCTTTAACTGAGCCAGGCTTCATCATTTTTGTTGCTGTTTTACCATTAGCATCGATTCTGAGGTCTGTCAATAATACAAGCAGAAGGGATCAATTGGGCAGCAAGGACTGACAGCAGCAGCTCAAGGCTGCTGTGACACAGAGCCAGAGATGCAGAATAGAACCCCTGCACTGTGCTCCTGCTCTCTCCTTTCACAGACTAAACACACCACACATGTCCCTTCAGCCACTCAGAAAAAGATATTATGAAATGGCTGCAGTCACAAATGGAGTTTTAAATGGCTTTAACGTAATATGGCAATCTGTTTACAAATCCTGATGTGTTTACAAAACATACCCTTGCTGCCTAATAGGTTTATTTTAACACTTTATTCAGGCTTAAATGCCATTTTCACATGCTGGGTTTGTTTGGATTTTGCATAAGGTTGTACCACTTATTCAGGAATGTTGGACAATAATGCAGCATTGGGAAAGAGTTCAACTTTTGTTTGGGTTGAATCACATTCAACTCCTGTTATTCACCATTTGGGGCCTGAGTCATCAAATAACAGTTAGAACTGTTTAGTTTCTGTTCTCAGACAGAACAGGTGACCTTCTCATTGGCATGACCACAGGCAATAGAAGTTAGTCTCACCTGGACAGAGCAGGACAGAGGTTAAGTGATTTCCAACATAATCAAGTATTTTTCCATGGTGGGGTTTCACTCAGTTAGGAGCAAATATCCACAACTTTCCAGAACAATATGCAGGTTTGAAATATAGCAGGATTCCTCCCCAGTTCTGTAGCTCTTGTGGGTAGGTACACAGTTTGCTTTTCATCCCTGTCTTCAGTAGGTGAGGGAATTCTGTTCCACCAAGGTGAACAATTACCTGGCACTGGTTGTGTTCTTCCTTTCCCAGGTTCAGGTTGGAAATCAGGAAGAATTTCTTCACTGAAAGGGTGGTGAAACACTGGAATGGGCTGCCCAGGCAGGTGGTGGAGTCACCATCCCTGGAGGTGTTTGATAAACAACTGGACATGGCACTTGGTGTTGTGTTTTAGCTGACAAGGTGGTGTTCAGTCAAAGATTGGACTTGATGATCTTGGTGGTCTTTTCCATCCTCATTTATTCCATTATTTTATACCTTAAGGTAGCAGATGACATCTCCAGCCACACACCCGATCATGATGTACAAGATACAATAACAAATCAGAACCAGAATTCATTCCTCCTCATGGTATTCAAGAGCCAGAGATCAAAAGGATACCAAAACTGTGGAATGAAGATCATGTGAACATTTTGTTTCTTTGAGATAATGAATTCCTAGAGAAAACCAGCTACCTTGTGCTGGACAGTGACCACCAATCACATCTGGCTCTCATGGGCTTTTTTGAAACACATTACTCTTATTATCCTTTCCTCATATAATGAATTTCTTGTCTGTCCACTCTACTAAGCAGAATGGACACATTTACTTTCACAAGAAAGTCTGCCAATAATCAGCTTTTCAAAGGAGAAATTGTAAGTGACACCAGTTAGAAGGAAGGACTTTCCAGTCCACACCACTTTCTAGGCCATGGTTAATTTGCATTATAGTTCATATGGTCTATATCAAATAAAAAGATGATATATCTGTTGTTGTGGATAATTGAAATCATATATTTTTACTGCTGGTGAGGACTTTAGCTTTGATACCATTCACTAGTGGGGATTTAGCCTTCCTTTTGTCATGTTTTCCTACCAGCTATTATCAAAACTCCAAACTTACAGCATCTATAAGGAACTCAATAACTATAGGACATAACTTTTGGTTTTGTTTTGGGGTTTTTTGGCATTTAAACCAAGGGAGTTTCAAAGGAATTTCATTGCAGCTTTAGCTTTCTCCAAATTTCACCTAACCCAAGTCAGCCTGCCCATCTTTGATGTGAACATGGATTCAGTCAAACGAGGCAGCAGCAGACCACACCACACATGCCACAGTGTATTATTCTTTCCAATCAAAAGGTTTGCTTTGGTTTTCAAAGTGTGGGAAACCTGACACAAGATGCCTGTCGCAGATAGGGAAGGATCCTCCGCTCTTCAGCTCAGGGTAATAATAACAACAACAAGAACTTTGATTTTGTTTCCAGACTTCTCACTTGGGATCCTGCAGAGGTTCCAATATCCCGCCATGCCAGCATATTATTTTTGGATTGAATGACTGGATGAGCTTGATTTACATCTTATCTCGCCCCATAGCCCGTAATGTGTTTTTAAATCATGTCTAAACAATTTACCACAAAAGCAAAATTGGAGGCAGGCGGTGGGAAGCATCTTGGATAAGTCAAGCATCAAAGAGAGAAACCTCAGAGGACGAAGAGAGGTTTATTTGCAGCTGGCTGAGTCATGTTTCATGTGGGATAAGGTCCCTTGCTAATAATAAGAAAACTGCTAAAATACTGTTCCACACTTTATTAACTTGCTTGGTGAGTTAGGATGTCCTGTGCAGACACGTTCACTGGTAACTTCTTTTCTCTAAGAACTTTTCCCCTGATAGCCTTTCAGATAACGTTTGAAAATAGCTTTTTTCCTCTGCTTTCCCTGTCCTGTGTCACACTGCCAAGCCTCTGAAGAGGCTTCTGTTGTGCTGTGATGCAGCCTGCAAGGCCTGTACGCTCTGAATTTACAGCAGAGTCTTCAAAGGAAAGTGACAGCCATAGCAAGTGAATGGCTGCCATTAAAAAAAATAATATTGGTGGGGTTTTTAAGATTGTCTGCTACTGTTTCTGTATCAAAAGTAGGCATTTGGGGGGAAAAAAAAGTTTTTCATCAAATATTTTGTTTTCTTTGGAAAGTTTTGCTTTTCTTTGTTTTTCTTACAGGATTATTTAGTTTTGATGAGGATGATATTATTATCATTATTATTTAATTTTTAATATATTCTTTTCCCTTTTTTTTTTTTGTCAAAGAGGACAGAAAAAGAGAACAATGTTGTGGAATGTTGACTTATGCTAAATCAGATTGAGTTTTAGGAACAAATTCAATTTCTGAGACAGCTCTCACTAAATTCTCAAGTATGTGGGCACATGGAATTATTAGTTAAATCTGGGGAAAACTGATCAATCCTTTAACTAGTCAGGCAAACCCCAGGATGGGGGTCAATGGCTGACCAGAGCTGTATGTGGCATCTCTTGCCACAGCTGAGTCCCACAACACCTTTTGTGTAGCACTTTAGCAACAACTCCATTTATTATGTATTGCTTTGTGTTGAACAGTGGCAGGTATAAAACAATAATATTATGACTCTTCTGACATCACAATCAGAGTTTTAACCACACTGACTCTGAGACTGTGCTTTATCTTAACATAGGTCATCGTTGTCCTGAATATAATTTAAAATTACAGGGTATTAAAAATGCAAGACCTGGTGAAGGACAGAAAAAAACAGAATGAGAAAGAAAATAAAAATTCAATCTGTGTTAAAATTGAGAGATACTCCTGATGCTGTCAGCTTTGCTTTTGACACAACCAGCAGTCCCATATTTTGGAGCATTGTGGTTGGGATGGAGAAGGCAAAACTCCAGTACTTAATCAGACAGAAAAATTATTTGTCCCTTGGTCTTCCCTGTCAAATGCAGTTGTCTTACCCTGTGGATCCTGGAGAATGGCCCTGGAAGGATGATCCCCACTTGGATAAACAATCCCATCCTTGCTGAAGAAATCATTTCCTCTATTGTCCACCTTTGTAGGCTGTGGCATTTTCAGATACCAATTGCACGTCATTTTCTGTTAAAAAAACTGAACAAACCAGAAACATTTGAAAAACNNNTTTTCCCTTTTTTTTTTTTGTCAAAGAGGACAGAAAAAGAGAACAATGTTGTGGAATGTTGACTTATGCTAAATCAGATTGAGTTTTAGGAACAAATTCAATTTCTGAGACAGCTCTCACTAAATTCTCAAGTATGTGGGCACATGGAATTATTAGTTAAATCTGGGGAAAACTGATCAATCCTTTAACTAGTCAGGCAAACCCCAGGATGGGGGTCAATGGCTGACCAGAGCTGTATGTGGCATCTCTTGCCACAGCTGAGTCCCACAACACCTTTTGTGTAGCACTTTAGCAACAACTCCATTTATTATGTATTGCTTTGTGTTGAACAGTGGCAGGTATAAAACAATAATATTATGACTCTTCTGACATCACAATCAGAGTTTTAACCACACTGACTCTGAGACTGTGCTTTATCTTAACATAGGTCATGAGTGTCCTGAATATAATTTAAAATTACAGGGTATTAAAAATGCAAGACCTGGTGAAGGACAGAAAAAAACAGAATGAGAAAGAAAATAAAAATTCAATCTGTGTTAAAATTGAGAGATACTCCTGATGCTGTCAGCTTTGCTTTTGACGCAACCAGCAGTCCCATATTTTGGACCATGTCCCTTGGTCTTCCCTGTCAAATGCAGTTGTCTTACCCTGTGGATCCTGGAGAATGGCCCTGGAAGGATGATCCCCACTTGGATAAACAATCCCATCCTTGCTGAAGAAATCATTTCCTCTATTGTCCACCTTTGTAGGCTGTGGCATTTTCAGATACCAATTGCACGTCATTTTCTGTTAAAAAAACTGAACAAACCAGAAACATTTGAAAAACCTTTATCTATTTTATTTAAGCCCAGAAGGAAAAAAAGAAAAAAAAAACCAAACCAGAACCAACCAACCAAAACAACCTCCCCCCTTGAGCAATTAGACACTCAAGTTCTTTCAAACAAATCTCAGGTGTTTCTTCACTGGTTTATGGGGTTTCTCCCACAAGAGCTTCTCCCCCCCAGGACATGTGGGGTCTCCTGAGCCAAAGCCATGCTGCCTCTCAGGAGGGGACCTGAGGACCCACGTCTGAGTCCTCAGTTGTGGAAATGTTATCCCTTCCCCACAGAGGGTCAGCACTAGAGGGCAATACAGCCACACAGACACACACCAGGGATTTTTTAGTGGACCCTGTTTGCTTCACTGACACGAAAAAAGGGAGGGTGGAGATGAGTTGTCAAAACCCGTGAGTCAGAGAGTAAATTGGTCCCACCTTAACCACAGTCCTGTGCCATGCAGCAATTCCCCTTATCAGATTTCTATCAGAAATTAACACTGGGCAAATCTGCAAGATAAATCTCATTAGTTCCATTATTAGAGATAGATGATATAATACAGAGAAGTTTCACAACGAGGCAGAAATTAATAACTGGAATTGCATGTATGGTATAAGCTACCAGCAAATACAGCTTTATTCTGATTAATTTTAAAAAATGGTTTCAAGACTGGCAAAAAAGCATTTAAATCCAGCTGGATTAACAACAGCAGCAAAAAATGTCCTCAGACAAATGTGTAAAACTGATATTATTAATTCCAATCTCTGCTCAGGGTGCCATTCTGAACTTGGCCTTGCCCTCTACTTTACTGAAACTCTATATGAAATGAAGAGATGGCTGATACAGGACAGGCTAAAAAGTTCAATCTGTTGGGACCAGGATTCATTTCAACCCATCAGTGTTCATTATTCCACTAAGTGGTGACATAATTACAGAGCTGGGCTCCCCAGGGACTCTCTGGGAGCTGGCTCCAATTTGCAGGCCACCCTGCAGGAGAATGTCAGCCCCACTTACACCAAGCAGGGGCTTTGTGGGGAAATCGGGCGACTCCATGACAGATTGAACATGAATTCCTTCCTGGAAATCTGTCTCTGCCTCCCTGATAAGACTGATTTTGAAACTCAGAGAAGACTGAAGTAAATGCTACCCAGCCTGTGCTAATGCACAGCACTGCATTTTCCCCTCTCCATCACAGTCATGCTTATTTCATCCATCATTATCACCTGTTTTTCATGGAAAACAAATCCACCACTTCGAAGGCTGGGGAATACCCTTATCTACTTCTGTTTTGGCATTTCAGTCTTCTTGGTTTAGCAGGCATAAATCTTGTACATAGACACCAAGAATGGAAATTTTACACCATGGTGGGATCTACTTGAGTATTTTCTATATTTTCATATTAAAGAGCTCATTATGGCCCAATACCTTGTAAATATTCACTAGCAGAATGACTGGGATTGGGACCTACAGAAATGTAGATTTTTTTGGTATCTTTTCCATATTTACACAGTAGAACAGTTCGAGGTTTGTTGCATCTTTAAAACCAGGCTGGGATTGGTACCTAAACATGTTCAGGTTCATCAGCATATCCTACAGAAAGAGGAAAAATATAAAATAACCCTTCCCTGTGATTTTAGCTCCTCCAGCCATTTATTGTATCATACAGTACTTCCACAGCTCCCTGCTGGCTTTAAGTTTCTTGGGGCTCAACTTCAGCACAAATCTGTGCAATGATTTCAAGTTAACAGCAACTCATCAAGGCCAAAAAGGCCATGGATAGCAAGATGCAGCTCAAGAATGCACATCCTGAAACCTACAGTTTAAAGGACTCCATATAACTGAAGGAAAGAAGAAGATACAATCAGTCAGTATGGAAGAAACTTAGAGAGGTGTGTCAAAATGGGCTTAGGTTGGATATTAGGGAAGGTTCTTTACCCAGAGAGTGTTTGGGCACTGGAACAGGCTCCCCAGGGAAGTGGTCACAGCACTGAGCCTGACAGAGTTCAAGAAGTGTTTGGACAACACTCATGGACACATGGTGGGATTCTTGGGGTGTCCTGTGCAGGGCCAGGAGTTGGACTCAGTGATCCTTGTGGGTCCCTTCCACCTCAGCACATTCTGTGATTCTATAACATATCAAGGCAAATCATTGCCCAGGGTGATATGTAGTGACAATTCTCTTAAACATCCCCAGATAAGTTCCAGAACATTTGGAGCAACACACTGGCAATAGGCAAATTCCCATTATCAATTAGTTACTCTCAGGCAAGGCTGACTGAGCACTGACATGTGCTGCCAAAGAAAGTGGAGCATGTTTTTTGAATGCACATTCTGAGAGATGTGCTCTATAAGGAGGAAGTCCCGATTTAGCCAAACAAGNAGCATATCCTACAGAAAGAGGAAAAATATAAAATAACCCTTCCCTGTGATTTTAGCTCCTCCAGCCATTTATTGTATCATACAGTACTTCCACAGCTCCCTGCTGCCTTTAAGTTTCTTGGGGCTCAAATTCAGCACAAATCTGTGTAATGATTTCAAGTTAACAGCAGCTCATCAAGGCCAAAAAGGCCGTGGATAGCAAGGTGCAGCTCAAGAATGCACATCCTGAAACCTACAGTTTAAAGGACTCCATATAACTGAAGGAAAGAAGAAGATACAATCAGTCAGTGTGGAAGAAACTTAGAGAGGTGTTTCAAAATGGGCTTAGGTTGGATATTAGGAAAGGTTTTTCACCCAGAGAGTGTTTGGGCACTGGAACAGGCTCCCCAGGGAAGTGGTCACAGCACTGAGCCTGACAGAGTTCAAGAAGTGTTTGGACAACACTCATGGACACATGGTGGGATTCTTGGGGTGTCCTGTGCAGGGCCAGGAGTTGGACTCAGTGATCCTTGTGGGTCCCTTCCACCTCAGCACATTCTGTGATTCTATAACATATCAAGGCAAATCATTGCCCAGGGTGATATGTAGTGACAATTCTCTTAAACATCCCCAGATAAGTTCCAGAACATTTGGAGCAACACACTGGCAATAGGCAAATTCCCATTATCAATTAGTTACTCTCAGGCAAGGCTGACTGAGCACTGACATGTGCTGCCAAAGAAAGTGGAGCATGTTTTTTGAATGCACATTCTGAGAGATGTGCTCTATAAGGAGGAAGTCCCGATTTAGCCAAACAAGCTGCAACACTCCTTGCAGAGGTAGCTGAATGACATGTAAGGGCTTGCTTTGTATAGAAGGTCAGACTAGCTGATCCAATAGCCCATTCAGAGCTTAAAGTCTCTGGGAGCCTATAGTCTGAGCTACAGACTTAAGCCTCTTACTGGGAGTTGAAACAGTTTTTGTATTGTCCCTCGATCATGTATTGAGGAGAAAGCAGACCCGACGGTGAGCACTGGGCTGCGTGCGCCAGGGAAGATGTCATTTGAAAAGGAATCCATCTTTACACTGAGTCATAACACAAGTTTTATTATTACCTCTCCATGTGTGGGTATAACACCTCATTTAAAGTTGGAAATACAAACTGACTCTGAAGTAAGGATTACAAAGTAGAAAGGCTCCAGAGTGTTTAACAAGGTCTCACGCTAAACATCGCCCTATGCCAGAAGATGAAAGGGGGAAATCAACAGAAATATAAACACTTAAAAGTCCTTATTGTTGTTTTTAATTTTGCCCATCCTCAATGAATATATAAGCACAGGGAGAAGGTTATGCTGCCTTGTGCTTGCTCATCCCTGGTCTTTCTCTGCTCACCTATTGCTTAGAATTGCATTAGAAGCAAATAGCACCTTAAAAAAAATCCCCTCTGATTTGCATCCAATCAAAGAAGTTTGTAGCTATCTGAAGTTTTACAAGTGGGGACTTCACTTTAGTGATGAAGTTTCAATGGCTTATTTCCTGGTCCTTAGAGGAGATTTGTGCTACACCAGTAGCTTGTTAAGCTGTTACCCTGTTTTGTAGGTACTAATTTCTTTTAATGTGAGTTTACTTTGTCTTGCTTTGTTTGCTGTTATTTCTTGAGTGGGTTTGGTTATCTCCTCCTTAAGAGGAGATTTCAGACTGATAGTATTTACCTAAGAGAGCCATGGACATTATCTTAACCATTAATGCATCTGTCACTATTTGGGAGGATGTATTTCCTACTGAATCTAAGTAAATGTTTCTAAATTAATCTGTGAATATGAAAAATTTCTTAAAAAGATGACATGAAACCATAAGGCTCAATACCATCATGCTAAATATTTTCTAATTAAAATATCAAAAATTTACATGAAAAGAGGAAAGTTAAAATAGTGGACAGACAGAGTTGTGTGGTATGTGAGGTTTTTTTTCTGCCCTAATGTCTGCTCCAAAGATCAACAAAGACAAGGAAAGATCCTCTGTCATTTTGTTAATTGGGTCCTATAAAAACCAAAGTGGTTGTGTATTTACTATTGTACTTATAAAACAGATAAAACAAGTAATGTGTCTCTAAAAGCATAAGCAGGGGAACAGCAGGTTCTAGATGCCTTTGAAAGCCCAAGAGCTGCACAGAAACCAAAAGCATTGATTCGAGTGCCCAGCTTGATGAACAGCTCAGTTAAAAAAAAAAAAAAAATTAAAAAAAAATCCTCCCAATGAAGATTTACAGCATATTCTAACCAGATCACTCTTTGGCTGGTCCAAGTTTCCACTGACAAACAACATTAAAGGTTTGGGGAATGTTGAAAGGAACCTTGTAAGGATTTCATGAAACTTCTCAATGTCAGCTTTTGGTGTGAGACTTTGGAGGGGGCTGCTGGCCACAGTGAAGGGGTACTTTAATAAATGCATCCCTCATCAACCCAATTTATATAATCATCCTTAAAAAGGTCCTAAACTTTTTAAAGTAAAATATAAAAGTCTGGGAGCAGAGATCAAAGCCTCAAAACCCCTTCTTCTGGTTAAATATCCCCTCAGCTCTCCTCCATGTACTGGCATCTCTTGGAGATTTGACATTGCATGACTTTATCAACAGAGGTGGAAATTACAGGAGCCAGCCACTGCAGTCCAAATAGGAAACAACTTTCATCTGATATCTGAATTTCCATAAAGAGTTGAAAAACCACTCTCTTTTCTTTCCTTTTTTTTGGGTCTATTTTTCTTGATTTAGTGTGCACGCATTTCTTCCCCCTCCTCCCCAGTGCCCCATTATCCCTTTTTTCATCACTTTCAGTGGTTTTCACACTTGAAGTGTGAAAGAACCCAAAGACAGCTCAATTAGTAAATTTTTGTACAAGTTTTGACTGGGCAGAGCATCCAAAGTCCTAAAATCAGATCACAGCATGTTTCAATTTCAAAGTATTTATAATTACTACGAAAATTCCCTTACTGAAAAAGATTTGGAAATTCTTTTTTTTTTCATTATTATTTGAATCTCAGGTTCATAAAAGAAGTATAGAACAAAACAATGAGCATCTTCCAGCCTTTCTCATCACTTTACTGCCTCTGACAATCACCGTTGAAGACTCAAGAGTTAATCTTCCTTCTTTCCCTTGGAGAATTTAGGATCAAAACAAGCAAAAATATTAACAAGTAGCACATTTAATAGGAGAAAACAGAATCACAGAGACTCAGCAATTTTCCTGAAGTCACACTAGAAGTCCACTAAAAAGGCAAAGCTTGGACATCAAATCTGTGTCTACAACTCAAATATTTAAGTTGAATATTTATTTTATTCACCTATTTAAAATGCAACAGCAACAGTTCAGATTGCAAAACCATTCTCAGGTTGTTTCTGGCTCTGATGTAATTTTTTTTCATACTGGAAGCTCAGGATTTTAATGAATTTGTGATTATTTATTACTGTAAACTGGATTATGTGACACTGTCTGAGATTACCTTATCATAATGAACCTGACTCCAGCACCCACAATCCCTCCTACACAAGGGAACGAAAAAATTTCTAAGAATCAGATTTCTAAATGTGATCTTTGGAGAATACCAAAGAAATATGAATCACTTGTCATGAGTCACATGAAAATGTTACAAGGCATAAAACAAGAGCTGTTCACGTGAAGCATTTTGCATGAGAAAAGGTGGCCAGCTGACTAGGTCAGCAAAGTGGCTGCAGCACCTGTGAGCTTCCACTGAGATGTTTTTATTTACACATGTGTGACAAAAAATAAATAAAAATCTCCTTTTTTGAAGACACTGATGCAGTGGGGAAAGAGAATTGTGAGTGGCTGTATTTAAACCCAAGCCCAGCAAAAAAAAAAAACAACCACCCTTGTCACGACCAATTTACCACGCCCTAAGTTTCTAATGGATGTGAGAAGCAGGTTGATCTGAAAACAAAACTATTTAATAACAGTTTTTCTGTCACTCCTACCACATTAGTGCCTTCGATTTGGTGCCTAAAAGAAAAGCAGTGCACCTGTCTTTCACCCTCTCCTTATTACATGATTCACTGCTGTGTCTGCTCTGTAACTTGGCTGGTCCTGGGCTGGTTTTGCAGTGGGTCTCAGTGTGCTCTGAGCTGTGTGAGAGGCTGCTCCTGGCACCTGTGTCAGGCACTTTAGGGACAGCTTGAGGATCTCCACTGAAACCACAGATCCTTGGGTGCAGATGCTCCCAGAGCATTTCTTTGTGGATTCATTCACATCATCTGCCTGTAAGAGAGAGAATTAATATCTTCTGTCAATGCTGGTTTGGAGTTGATAAACAGCTGCCTGGTGAAGTGGTGGGGCTTGCCCACACTCAAACAGAGAGTCTGGGGACCAGCAAGGAGCTGCCCCCAAATTATCTCATTCTTGCTCAAAAAAAGTGCTTGGCTGCCACAGCATCCTTGTCCCTGGATGAACAACAATTCCACGCAACTCTGGAAATATTTTAATTACTCATTTTTGTATTGGGACTCTTTAAAGGGCCAAATTGGAAGTGAAAAATGCTAATCTATGTGGGTGAACGTTTGGGTCAGCAAGGGCAGGGTCTGATTTCAGTGTTTGACAGGTGACACAAACACCAGATAAAGGCAACAGACGTAGCTTTGGTTGTTTTGGAAGTTAGGGAAAGCATAGCAGTGTATTTAGTGCACTGCAGAAATGGTACCTGACCTGGTGCTTTCCTGGCAAGTGAAACAGGAGAAAGAACAAGGAGGATACAACCAGGTGGGCTCACAACTATCATGAAAAGAAGGGGGGTTTGTCCTCAGAAAACATTTAGGATAACTGATGCTGCTCCAATAAAGTTGACAGAAGTGTAAGAAAATGGCAAAAAATTCAAATAGCTTTTCAAAGGATCCCTTTTTATCCCCACTACAGTGTTTACTTCTCCTTTAATATACTGAAAAGATTTCCATCCCAGAGGAACATTCTGGACATGCTGTATTATACAGGAACATTATGCTCTAACATTTCAGTCATCTAAATATTGTTTTTGGGATTACTCATGGAAACTTCACAGTGGAAGAGGAAAGGGGAGGGGAAGTTGCATGGAGAAAGGAGGGGGGAAACATCCCCTATTAAGGCTCCATTAGCTCCAGAAAGGAACTTTGTGAAGTGCATGAAAAATATTGTGGATTATTCAAAGACATCTATAATTTGAGTGTCTGTTTTCAATGTCAAGTTTCCTCCTAACCCCTATCATTTTTTTGTCTCTTTTTTTTAATGTCTTTTTTCAAAATTTTATTTCTGCAGAGGAGAATAATCATTATTACAGAAGTAAGTGGGGGAAAGATGGATTGTCTTTATATGAAGTGTTGGGTAAGGCAATTAAGCGGAACAGAAAATAACTAGGATTAAAAGCCTTTTTTAGATCCTGCCAGGGCTGAAATCGTTGTCACAGGGAAGATGTGTTTAAGCTCCAGCAAAATTTGGGTGAGGCAATTGTGAAGATGACTGTCTAACGACTGTAAAACCTTCAAAAAGGCAAGCAGAGGAGAGGGCTTCCCACAAAGGAAGGACATCTTCTCTTCCCCTCCTATTCCCCCCCCGGGGGCTTTTTAATGTCAGATGTGAGCAGCACATCTGTGATAAATATAACCCCACAGCTGTCACTCGGGGCTGGGAGCGTGGGCAGGGGTGGGCTGGGGGACAGCATCTCCCCTGGCCCCATCACAGGCTGCTCCGAGCTGGGGTTTCAGCTGGCAGTTCCAGAGAAAGCAGGTGGTGAAGCCCGGGGTGAATCACTGAGCTGGCAGCTTCTGAGTCAAGGTTGAGGAAGGGGTTATCATCACACAACTTTCACGTTCGGGGCGGGGAGCGCCCAGAGCTCAGGAAAGAGCAAACCCACATGAATTCATGGGGCAGCCGGGGAAGGCAGGAGCCTCGGTGCTTTGCTCTTCCCCCTTTGCCCTCCCAGAGCTGGCAGGGAGGCAACTCACAGGGGAGGCTGCAGGTAAAACAATCCGTGACATTACACAGCGGCTGGTGTGGTGCTGGTTATCCCTCTGCATCAGAACAGACTCCTTTGCTTTGGACAGTTTTAGTAGCTTCAAGCCACGTGGAGTGAGAAAAATCAGAAACAAAACCAACCCCTGGCAGACAGGCACAGAGGGAGGAAGCAGGTTTGTGAAACCCCTCCCATGTGAAGCAGGGCACCAGCGGTTTCCCCTCCAGCAGCCTCAAAACTGCTCCATTTTGCCACCTCAGGTGCCAGCGATCCCTGGATGCTGCTGCAGCCCTTCCTCCTCTCCTCCGTGCCTGCAGCAGCTCAGCCCCAGCCCTCCCTGCTGGCTCAGGATGACAGATCCAAATAACAGGAGTAATGACAGCTGATGGTATAATTAGAGCAGTGAATGGAGTGTGGGAGTCCTGCAATTCGAGAGGTAGCTTGTGACCTCTGGGCTGCATCCATCGTTGATGTGTGCCCTGGGACACCCCTCTGCAATCAGTGGGATGGCAGCAAGTTGAGAGCACATTTCATCTCAAATTTTTGGCCAAAAACCTGCTATGCAAGAAAAAGCAACACCACACTCAACCTGCTCCACAGTTTGGACAAGCAAGTGAATTTGTTGCTGTGCTGAGAAATTCTTGCTCTGTTCACAAATAATCTGCTTTGGTATTTATGTTAATTGTAGCAGTGTGTAATATTTCTGAATTGCTTGTACTCCAGGTTGTGTGATCAGGCACTTCATTGCAACCTTGTTCTCCCCAAGCAGCAGCCTGAACTCACAGACTGGCTTCTGTTCTTCAGCTCATCACTGCTGCTCACATCACCTCTGCAGCTGGAGGGATCAAAAAGTTGTTTTTCCCTTGTGTTACACAGTGAAATTTCAGACCCAGAACTTTCTGGCATTTGCTTCTGAGGAGCAAGTGGGGAAATTAATCTGTTCTGTTTGTTCTGGCTTAAATATGGAAACATCTGTTAAACTGTCTCCGATTGCCTCCTGGCTGCATTGAAGTGATGACAAATTTTGCCACTGATTACAGAATATATTTCACTTTTTGGTTTTTTTTACATGCAAGTTCTGTGTAATACTCAGGACTGCTGTACCTGGTGGTTTGGCTGCCTGCAAGATGGTAGGGACTGGATCAGCACATCAGCCTCACATGTAGTATTGATGAACTGCCCCACAACTATACATCAGTGCAGAATTTTGTCAATTTTCCAGGAAGGTCCCAAAGATCTCTATATTTCTACTATATTAAATATATGTATGACATCTGTGCACAGTCCACATATATATATATAATCTATTTTAAGATATATATATTTATATATACATACATATCTATGCTTGTACTGTGCCTCTGGGTTGTCTTTCTGACCAGAAATTGATTTGAGAAATGGGAAAGGATTTGAGCAGAAATTCTGTTGCTGAATACAACATATCAGTGCTAAGCAAAGTGGTGGTGCAGAAAAAGTTCTCAGCCAGGGGACCCTGGCAAGGACTGCTCAGTGCTTTGCAGTGGTCACCTCTCTCCCAGGAACCAGAAGATAAATCACAGGCCAAACATATCCAAAAGGCCAGAAAGTAATCCAAGGAGAGGGAACACTCTAAGGGAGGAAAGTAAAATCTTTCAGGTGTTTCTGGGTTAAGGAAAAAAGCTCCTGAGTGTCTGAGTGGAGAAGAGATGAAAGCATCTAGAAAAGGATGAACAGAGGAAATAAAGGGCTGGGAGGTTTGGGTCCTACTCAGAAGTTTGGTTCAATACCCAGTGGCCTCAGGAAAGGGCACTGATGAGCATTTTGGGATGCCTGTAAACCTTCCTCAGCTGCTGAGGCAACCCCAGATTGCAGAGAGCATTTAAGTGGGCTGAGTGTAATTACCTGATTGGCATTAAGTAACAGTAATTAGCACTTTTTGGCACATCTTCCTTTGAACATATGGTGTTCAATGCTTCTGTAAATAAGATATTTATATGACACTCCCAGCAATACACTTAATGATGACTTTAAAGATTATTTTCCACGTTTTGCAGGAGTAACACTTAATGTAGGTGTGCTGGACACTGGGGATTTCTGGTGAGGAGAGAGATTGAGTTAATGGGCCAAATTCTGCTGACTGGTGTAAACTGTGGCAAGCATCAAGAACCTTGGGGAGAAAACTTTTGAGGCTGTAGTGGTATGAGATAATGTGTTTGTGGCTCATCAAGAAAACTCCTTTTCACATGTGGAACCTGGGGAATTCCTTCCTGCACAAGAAAACTGAAGCATGGTGCAGGAGAATGGCTCAGGATTTTCAGGAGAAATTATTTTAGCCTGAACTGTTGGGCATTTAAAATGAATCAGGAAAGGAACTGCATTCTGTAGGTCTCTGTTTGGATCTAAGACCTAATTCAAAATTTCACTAAGTGAACTCTATAGATACAAAGCTTCAGTGCATTTGCTGCAATGCTGCCATTAGTCTCTGGTAAAATAGCATCCCAAATTATCACCAAAGGCTCCCATTTGCTGATAACAGGAAAGAAGTAACAATCTCATAACATATATGATCATTAATATTGTATAAAAGTCCTATTTGTAACTGAGATACTTTGCCCAGATACACATTGCTATCTCTGCTTATAACTGACAGAAGGTAAGAGGGAAATTTCTCTTGGGTTGCTTCATCCCACATTTTCTGCAGGGTTTCTTGTACATTCTTTGGTAATGGTGATTCAAATCATGTGTTGAATCAAGCTTCCTTACTGGAGGATTAAGAAATGATGGTTTATTGCAAGAGAAATGAATGTTTTAGGCATTTGGCAGAACCCTGTGGCTGATTATGAATCACAACTTTTGGTCAATCACTGCTCAATACCTGTCTACAAAATGCTGGGGGAGGAGGGGGTCAGAAATGTAATAACTCTGTGCTTTCCCTGCAAAATTAAATTATTGCAGTGAGCTTTGGATGACGTTAATAAAGTGACACTGTGAGAAATACAACTTTTTTCCCTTTGTTGCCTTGAGTCAGTTGATAATTCACAGCAGTGAACAAAAGAAAGCCAGTGGATAACACATGTTAGCAAGGTCTCTGCAAAATTACCTTCAGCATTAGACTTCTTCTTTATCACTGAGATCCACTGCCAGTTCACATTAAAATTCAGAGTGCTGACAAATGCATTTCTCTTAACAAGATCACCATTATTTTTTTTTTTTCTTTTTGCTAGGCAGGAGCAGGGCAGTGACTGGTAAGCAGAGCTCCTGACACCCCTGAAGGTTGTTTGTTGAGTGGGAAGGATCTTATCATTTCAGGACAGCTACATCCAGCTCATGGGGTCTGGAAGTCCCATAACCATCAACGTGAAGAATTTACCTGTGGCCCCTTGTGCCACTGGGGAAGTGGAGGCAGCACCTCATGCACTGAAACATCATCTCAGTGCAGCCTCTTCCTCATCTTCCTCCCTCTCCTCCTTCCCATCCACTCCTGGCACTGCTGCCCATCACAGGAGCCCTTGGAAGGGGATTATTGTCATGGCTTTGCACCTGGAAGTTCCAAGAGGTCAGGCCCCCACAGCAATGCAGATTGTCACATGGATTGTCACAGGGAGTTTGTGTTTTAGCTGAACTACAGCTCCCAAGCATTGCCCAATGGTCACCAAAAAGGTCTAAGAAAGATTTTTTTTATTTTTTAAAGTTTTCATGGCCTACCATGAAGCTGAAATTGCCACTTGTTGCAGCTGGTTTTCTTGTGGGAAAGTTTTAACATTTTCCTGTGCCTCTCTCCTGACCCTCAGCTGTCACTGTGTCCCCCAGACAATGAACTCAGGTACCAAGCTGCACATATCTGGCTTTTACACCAAAATGTTTTGCTGCACTAGACTCAAAGTACATATTGGAAAAAAAAAATGGTAGAGAAATCTTTATCAGGGACACACATGGGGAATCAGCACAGATTATCAGTTTTGCAAGATGGTCAGAATGAGTTTCACCTTCTGATCAAAGCTATCACCTCTCCTTTTGATAATAAAACCTGCACAGAAGCAACTTGTCCCTGGTTTGGGACAGTGCTTTCCTGTTTGTAAGCACTGGAACTGTCAAACCTGACAACACGAGTGTTCCTGCTGTAGAATCTGTGCCCATAATCAGTGTCTCAATCTCCAGAGATCTGGCTGCTTTCAGCAGATCCTCTGACCTCTCCAATAAAACTATCCAATCTCATATCATCTGGTGAAATCCTCTCAAACCTTGCTGGCCATTAAGGAATCACACACATCCCACCTGAGTGCTGATGAAAATTTAATACTCCATAACCTAGAGATCATTGATAAGACAACCAGCTGGGTGGATGCTGAGGCCCAAAGTCTCCTCTTAGTGTGGCCATCATGAGTTTCATAAAGGAGAACAATCCAGAGCTGATGAGCCATTCAGATGGGTTTTTTTCCGGGCTTGCAAACTCCATTTTTATTTTTCATTGACAAAATCTGAAAGGAAGAATAACCAAAACCAAAAACCCATCCAAAAAATCTTAACCAAAACCCCACCATGAAACCTCAAGACAGGAGAAGAAAAACACTAAATATTTTGTTGGATGTCCCTCCTCATGTCAGGGCTATTGGAATTAGAAGATCTTTAATGTCCCTTCCAAAAACCTTCTAAGATTTTTTTATTCTTGATAACAGCCCAGCTGTTCTGTGCATCAGAAGGGGCTTTTGCTATTTTTGCTTTCTTTTTTTTTTCTTTCCCTGCAATCAGGAGAAAAAATGTTCAGTGATGGGAAAAGGAAAAACCCAGGCTCTGCACATGCCATATTTTGTGTATTCCCCACCTGGGTTTCAAACTCACGATAGTTAGCTGAAAGCTAGAATTCTTCTGAGACACTTCTAATTTTCCAGAGGAAAAGAGATTAAATCTGAACTACTGAGTCTTTTTCAGTTTCAATAATGGTTGGTGAGTGAAGATCTGAAACTCTTGCTTTACACTCACCATTGACTGTACGTAGCCAGGCTCCAAATGCGTAATTAAGAGTCATTTTGCTGCTTACTTAATACGATAGCCATGGCTGTAATTTAGAGTTTTAAAGTGTTTATTGCAAGGCAGGAGCATAAACATTGAGGGAAGTTTCTTTTGGGATTTCTTGGTGCACTAGATGGCACTAAAGCATGGCTTTTATATACACAGGGAAAAAATCCCCACAAAAATTGATATGTAGGTTCAGTAAACCTGAACTATTTTGGTCAGGTATATTTTGTGGAAGTTCTTTGATATATTATTTGTAATTTTTCATTTTAATTTTCAGATCATCAGAAACAGAATTAATTACACCCACTTTGATATTAAAAGAATTTCAAATTGAAAATAAATAATGCTGGGAAGTTGAAAAAAAAAAAAACCCTGAAGAAACTAATTTACCCCAGGCTAGATGCAAAATTATTCTAATGTTCAAAGATTAGGGGGCTTGATGCAAGTAAAAAAAAGTCCAGTGCCAATTACATGGCTTTTTCATGAACTTTAGATATCAAAAACATTAAAGTCACAAAAATTGTATAACATCTCCAGGTTTCCCATATAGAAAAAAACATTCTTAATATATAAGCAAATAGATAGCTCCACACTGTCTCCAGGCATACCACGTTCAAAACATCAGGTAGAGCCATCCTGTGAGAACAGGGCACTTTCTCTCCCACAGAAGTATCAAGAAAACAAAATTACATTTTAATTTTTCTTTGCTTCTTCCCCTCCCTTCAAACGAGGAGCAAGGGCTCAGCTCATTCAAAGTTTCTTTCAAGGCATTCTCATGTGTTGTACACAGCACCCTTTGCTCTCTTCTATGATCATAATAAACAACAACAAAGGAGCTGTGAAGGGTGGATCCCTTGTAAAACTCAGCCTTCTGGACAAAACCAGATAGAAATGTGTCTTAGGTCATCCTGGGTATTTTTGACTCGTAATGCTGGGGGTGCTCACAGAGACATTTCAAGCCTTTATGATGTTTTGATGATTCCAGGGTTATTCACCGAGTGTGTTTCGACAAGAAAGGAAGCAGCAAGAAAAGAACAAGGAGTTACAAGAGAAAAAAAGAATGAAGGAACAGTGAGGTGTGGACTGAACCTGAGCTCACTCCAGCACCAGCAGAGATCCTGCAGCCCTGGATTTCCAGCAGCTCTGCAGCAAAATGGAAGTTGCTCCATTTAATGCTTCAGTCACGAAGGTTGGATGTGAAGCCCAGGGTGTAAATACGTGTAAATACAGGTAATATATGGCCTGAAGGAAGGCAATAAACCCAACAGGCTGCAGAGGTTCTGCTTTCATGCTCAGGTTTCAGAAGCAGCCCTTTACCTGCAGTTCTCCCACTGAGACATGCAGCTTCATTTAAGCTTCCAGACAAGGAGCTGATCCATCAAGCACTGGCTCTGTCATGAGCAGAGCTGCTTTATTTTGGGTGGAGAGACCTGACAATTTGCCCTCATGTTTGTAACAAAGCCCATATATAGGTACCATTGGATTGATTATTTTTCTGTCAACTGAGTCAAAGCCTGCATCTCAAGAAGAAGTATTTTGCACAAAAAATCTAAAATGCCCACATGAAACTATTTAATATGACCCAAGAGCAAAGAGGTTATTAAATTACAGAGTTTGCAGCAGTCAGCTCGTGCTGTCCTGAGGGCCAATATTTTTAGCACCTCCACAGAAAATAACTTCCCATAGAATCAGAACCGAAACAGTTTCAGCGATATTTGTTCTTCTCCTTTTTCCACACTGCAAATTCACAACTATGGGAAAGGAGGAGAGGAGAAATACACTATTTCATTTTTTTTAAAGTATAGATTTGTCTGACAATTTCACCAAAAAAAAAAAAAAAGAAAAAGAAAGAAACAGAGCCGTTAGAATTGCATCCTCACTAATGTGAGCTGGTATGATTTCTCCACAGAGCTTGAATTTTACTGTTTTAAATATGATACATGACCTTGCCTGTTTAATGAGGATACTATTGATCTAAAATGAGCATCTTTAAAAAATTAATTACTGACATTATCGATAACACTTCAGGTTATTAAAAATGAAAGAAAGCTAAACTTCCAATTTACTTTTCACCATGCTGCATGTGCTTCATTCAGTCTAGACAATTTCACCTTCTTTCTCATTTGGTTTCAGCTGTTGATCCTACTGTGATAAGGTTGCAGCCACCAAAGGGGACTTTTTAAAAAAAATAAAGTTTCTTAACAAGAAGAAGAAAAAAATTAAAAGCAACCTGCTTGTCCTGGTTCTCTTCCCCCCTGCTTTTATGACATGTTTGGTTCCCACGCAAGGGGAATTACAGCAGATAATTCTTTCACCCTCACAACCCTCCAAGTGCTTGGCCTCCAGGTCACCCCCATCACTGCTTTGGCTGAAGGGTTGGGGAGTGCAGGTCCTCTGCCAGGCTCAGAAATTTAGGTCTTCACTCCACCTACTTTCATGGAGTGAGTTGGAAGGGAACTTAAACACCTCTTAATTCCAACCCTGTGCCATGGGCAGGGACACCTTCCACTAGACCCACTTGCTTTAAGCCCCATCCAAACCAGCCTTGAAAACTTCCAGGGATAGAAGCTGCCTCTTTAGGAGCAGCAGTCAAATTAAATATCTGACACGAGTCCACCTAATTTCCACATCTCCTGCACACTGGTGACACCTTTTTTCTCCTGAAAGTTCCTGAAAGAGCCATCTGTGAGCCCTCTAACCCGAGGAGATTCACCCCCAAAACTGCTGCTGGCCCCTGGGTGTAGAATATCAAATGCAAGAGCACTGCAGACCCCTCTCCTTGAAGCTGAGCCCCAGGAGCTGTGGGGTCAGAAGGGCACTTGGGTTTCTGATGGGATGTGATATCTCTGATGTTGTTCTATCTTTCTATATCGCCTTGGGAACAAAAATTGAAAGTCATTTAGAAAACCAACTGAAATCCCACACAGACACTGGCCACAGAGCTGGAGAGCCTTTGGACTAGTCCCCAGTTCAGCAAGCAATTAAGAACATGATGTCTTTTATTATTTAAACACACAGTGTTGATTAGGGACTGAGTGACACATTGCTGTAGCATCTGCATAACTTCAGGCATTACCTGGTAGGTACTTTAGTGTTTCAGAACAAAAATGTATATATTTTTCCCTAAAAAAATAATATCAGCTTTTTTTTTAAGCAACTAAATTATATTTTGTAATGATTCCTCCCAATTTGTGTCTATTGAGATTTTTTTCTTATTTTTTCCTCCTCCAGTTGCCCTTTTTTCTTCTTTTTCAACAAATAAAACAAAGGTGGGAAAAGTAAAGCAGGACATTTGACCTAAACCATTAACAAAAAATATTTCAGAGTTTGGCTTAATGTTTTAATTCATTTTCCTTATGTAATTCACACACAAATTATTTTATTTGAGCAGTTATATGCTAACACAGCCAACAGCTGAGGTCTGCTCAGCAATTAAATAATTGCTAAAAGCAGATTTAATTTTTCAGTTTAGGAAAAAGGTAAAACAGCATCACTGCAAAGGCACCTGCATGTTTCATAACAAACTTCAGATTTCTTTTTCATTTCGGTGGGTGTTAAAAATATTTGTGCAGATCAGACCGAGGGATAGAGACATCTTTTCTTTGCATTTCCATTTTTTTGTTGAAGAAATTCTGGTACTATGAAAAATTAATGAACTCCTTCAGAGAACTAAGTTCACTGGAGTCCCATCACATTAATGTCATATTCTGATACTACTTTTTTCTTAAATCATGTATTTAGTGTTGCTTTCACTACCTAATGGGGNTCTTTTTTCTTAAATCATATATTTACTGTTGCTTTTTTCTTAAATCACATATTTACTGTTGCTTTCACTACCTAATGGGGAATATTACTAAGAGGAAACACTGTTAGATATCTAATTCTGATCCAGCCTAACTCTTCAAAGGGAGGGAGGAAAAAGAATAAAATTTAGAGGAAAATCAAGCCTGCATAAGAGGCTGTTTTATTTAAATATTTTCAGCTCCAGTCCATCCATAGCTGACAGGATGCAGTGTAAGAATTACTGCGTGCTGTTCTGAGTTTCATGTTTGCAGAGGATTTGGTTATATCACAACCATCACCTGTGACCTTAGAGCCCATGAATCAGTGAGAGGAGAAATGGTGAGCTCCAGGGAAAGGACTGGGCAGCCTCCAAACATCAGGTTAAGGGGATTCTGCTGCGTGTGAGATTTTTATAGACATTCTGGAGTGTGTACGTGTGGCTCTGTACGTGTCAGAGTATATCTATAAAATAAAAGTTGGTTACAATAGATGCTCTTATCTGACCTACTTAAAATTGTACATGAAAGCACAGTTAATTTCATCTCCTATCTGTCAGATTGATACAAATCTCCTGTTCAGTATTAATTATTGTATGCATGAATATTCTTCATTTTTTGGGGGGGACCTGATGATTAAAGCTACTGCTGACAGAAATCCTGAGCTCATTAAAATTCCCTCCCCCACCCTCACTGAATGTGCATGCAACTTTTGAGTCAGGATTCATCCCCATTCTGGCTGTCATGCAGTCTTTTGCACCTTTGGATAAGGGGTGTAAAGTGCTTTTAAACTCAGTTTATATTCATTGCACAGTGAAGCAAATCAGAGCAAAGGGGTCTCGATTTTCATCTGAGCATCACCTAAATGCTCAGAGCTCATTTTTCTTTGGTTTCTTGCTTTTAAATCCTCCAAAGTGTCTAGGCCTCAATAATTTAGGAGGTGATGCAGGGTGTTAATGATATTTTTGTTCTATTTTAATATAATAATATGTCCCCATTCGAAATTACATCAGAGAAGAAATCAGGAATTCAAAGCTAAGTTTAATCAGCCATAGTCCTGTTTGACAAAAAAACCCAGAACAAAAACTTGCTGTAACCTGGGTCTCTGTTTATGGCTTTAAACCTCATGGAACCTTCTGCCTGGAAATGTCCCCTACTATGAAATCCCTGATGATTTCCTGACCTGATGCTTCCAGACATCAGTAGTTACCTGCCTTGTACATGTTATTTTTACAGGGACAAATGTATTTCAATGAGGAAAAGGCCCAGCAGAATCTAGAGGAGGCTGCAGAGAAAGAGAATCCAGTTTCAGTCAGAAATTCTGAGAGATTAATAAGCTGTTTTCATTAGAAATTTTAAATTTCCATCGTCAAAAAATCCCTAATCAGACACATTTGCCCCCCGAACTAAGAAAGAAATGTCTCAGGATAGTCAATCCTGACTACCATAATTACATGTTCAGCCAAGGTGCCTGGAAATCAGGTTAATCTCCCTGCTCTGAGGGAGCTGAAAACAGAACTGTTCTGATGTGTTGCGTCCTGCAGTTACTGAACAGCTCTGGCCATGAGAAATATACTGAAAACAGCATTATTAACAGGGATTTTTTAAAAAAATATTATTAGAGTTTAATTGTATTTCTTAAACATGCTGCCCATGGAACTGGTGGGATCACTGTCCCTGCAAATGTTCAAAAAATGTGTAGATGTGGGACTTGGGGACACGGCTTAGTGGTGACCCTGGCAGCCCTGGGTTAATGGTTTGACTCAGTCTTAAAGGTCTTTTCCAACCTTAATGACTCAATGATTTTATGAAGATCATGAGCAGTAGATCTCCACAAATAGCACCGAATGGTAATTTTTGCATCTGCAACTTTTCTCTGTGGTACACTTATGACTAAAACAAAAATAATAATTAAAGGAGTGATGAAGAATACGTTGGCCTGTTGTGCTAACACTGAGAAAACGTGCACTTTTCTCTTAGGTAGTTCTAGGTACCTTTGAGTGGCTTCCTTATTCTCACAGCCAGGTGCCTTTGAGAAATATTTGGTAAATATTCTCTTGTGCTGTAATCAACAACCCTCATGCCACCATTTCCAGTGGGAAAAGCACCTTTACAGTGGCCAGCTCATGATGTTTGGATTGAAAAGTACTTGGTCAGCACAAAGCATCTTTACTGAACCAGGCATGTCTGTCAGGGTCAGATTTAAAGGTGAGATTTTGAAGGAAAAAAACCAGAACAGCAGATGAAGGACAACATAAACTGGTTTAATCTAGATATTCACTCTCTAATCTCACAAACATCTATGGTTTTCCTTAACTCTATGTGAACCTTTGCACAGTGTGTTCAGCTGCATACTGCACTTTTTTTTCAAAGTCCTTGGGCTTGAGAGGAAAAATAAAGAAAAAAAAAAGCCTCTCATTTTAGAGTCATTCTACAGGCCATTTATTCATCAGAAATAATTGTGGTCAGACATTTAGCTGAGAATGCTGGTATTTGTCCTAATGTTCTGTAAATGTTTATGCCAGACTTAAATGAATGTAAATACCCCCTCTCTGAGCTCTGTGGTGAATCGTTTGTTCTGCGCAGGGAGCGTTTGGCGGGGAAGTTGTGCTGCAGCCCATTCCTACTGAAAGAGTTGACACCAATGGCAACTCGCCATCTAATCCCTGAGCTCAAATGTAAATACTTTGCTCCACAAGCAAAGCTGAAAAAAAAAAAAGAAAACAAAAAAAAAAGAGCCACATTTCGGTCAGTTTTGTGCCAGAGCGAAAATATTCTGCACCAACCCTCTTCCTCACATAAGTTATTTGTCTCTGCCAGCTGCTGAGCTGTGCAGCCTGACGTGTTAGAAGTCAAGTCTATGCTCTTCCGTGCTCCCTCCATCTCAGAGCTCTGGTATTTGCTTGTTTCCCCACGTTTCAGCTCAGGATTCAAAGGGATGAGTAAATGGCAAAAGTTTCACTCGGCTCTGGGCGAAACCCGGAGCATTTGTTTTGACTGCAGGGAAAACTCCCGTTGATTTCAAAGGGAAGCAGGACTGCAGGCGTGCTCTTCCCTTCTGAAAATCAGAGCTCCCAGATGCAAATGTAAGGCTCGCAATAGACAGGTATCAGTTCCGCTAATTAAGTCTCATTTATCTTAACCATTTCACTACTTAATCAGATAGCGCAGTGATAAGACGCTATAAAAACATATGACAGATAGTCAAGGTCTAGACTTCTCTAATGTGGCAATTTTTTATATTATGATCTTCCTTTGTATATGCAGATGAACTGCTCTTTTATTAACTTCCCTTTGTAAGCATTTCACATGCCAAAAAATCAGATAGGGCTTTGAAAAAAAAAAAGGAAAAAAAAAAAGCTTTCCGAAGTGATGAGAATGAATTAGCCCATAATTGGACTGATTGGTAAAAGTTGAGTACAATGCAATAAAAGTGCACCATTATCAGGATTTAAACTTGCTATGGGGAATTTTTATTGCTGCTCGTTTTAAAAACATCATCTTTGGCTGCGGTCTGCAGGGACTTACCAGTGTTGAAGCAAGTGAGGAAATCTGGGGGGAAAGGGCCTCTCATACAAACAGAAGTAGAGAAAACATTTAGCTGTCAATATATATATTACTGGAATTAAACAGATGTTCATGGGCTGTAATCTGTGGTTGGGGAGAGAAAAAACAATCACAGGATTGTTAAGGTTGGAAAAGACCTCCAAGGTCATCAAGTCCAAGCTTTGAGTGAATGCCCCCATGGCAACTGTGTGTACTAAAGAGAAATGGCCATCTCTCCTCATAGGATGTCTCTGCTGCAAACCTCAGCAGCAGCCCAAGCACCTCAGCACGTTTCCTCAGTTAAAGTAACAGAGGAGTAACACACAGCAGTTCCACTCAATGCAGCAGGGACAAAGATCACAGGATTTAATGCCTAGAAACAGAAGCTGAGCACCAGCCTGGCAAGAAATCCACCACATATTTTAATGCTGGAAGCAGATCAATAAAAATTATGTTGAAATCTTTCACTTGAAACAGAGACTGTTTCTCATCCCATTGTTTCATCTCATCCAAACAAGGCCAGAGAAAGTGTAGGACTTCTGCTTTCCTGGTGATCACATACCCTTTTTTAATTTCACAATCCTCTGATTTACAAATTTCTGGATATTTCCCAATGGGGAGGCATCCTATGATCATACGTCCTGAAAAGAAATTCCTTCATAAATTTGTCTTGTTTCCTTTGGGGACCTCCACAATATCTTGTGATCTGGATGGATGCCAAGAACCCTTCAGGATCTCATAATTAATTTTTAAAATTTTGCCATTTTTAAATAGCCTGATTCCCTCCCAGACTCTTGGGGAAAGAGATACTCAGTGTGACTGGAAGGTTATCTCATTGGGAATATTTCAGAGGAGGGGAAAAATAAATTCAGAGTGCACATAGCAAACATATTAACTCATTCTTGTTAATGCCAACAGACCCTCAGTTAGCCCATACCTGTGTCACTAAGAAGAGTGATGGATTTGTTGATTTTACACACCTTTCTTTAATTATTCTATAAGAGACAATATTTGGACTAAACAAGCAGAACATAAGAGAGCTACCCAATATGAAAATTAACATCTTGATCTTGATCTAGAAACTTCTGGTTCTCATGGAAAAGTCTACTCACGAGTTAAACAAAAGCAAAAAAAATGTGGTCCTAAGCAAAAAAATCCAAACAACGCAAGAGCTGATCATAAAATGCTTAGTAAGGAAGGAAATACACAGAATAACCATCAATTTAAAGGTCCCTTTTGGTGAGCAGTAACTCCTACAAGCATCCGAAGGGTGATGAAACTACTGAGCTCTGTGATCCCGCTATCAGAACCGCATCTCTTGTTCAAGGAAAATTGCCACAGTTTCTCTGTGTCTCAGAGGCTGAGTGTGACCTTTGTGGGGCTAAAAGAGGCAAAAAAAAAAAAATTGCAAAGCTTTCAAATATTTTTGCAGCACAGAATTATCTAAGTCTTACACGAACCTTTTAATTTTGCCAGTTCAAGTCCAGATTTCTCCATTCACACAGGACAAATAGACCTTCAGGGCTGATATTGTAACTTTTCCTTTTCTACAAAATGGGGAGATTTCAAATTAAAAAAAAAAAATTGCTGCAAATAAGTTGTTTATTGTTAAATTTTAAGAATGTCCAAGCTAGTTGCAAGACTGACTTCTTCCTGAGCCTCGGCACTGTTGTGGAGAAGAAGCAATAACAGGGTGAAGTATCACAGCTCTTTGCAAGACTCTCTTGTTGGAAAGGACAGGTCGAAATTTCTGGTCTGAGCTTTAAAACAAGAACATAAAGGGATTCACTTATAAAATCTAAAGGGATTTACTTGTTTATAATCTGTTCTGTAATGTTCTGAATCACCAACTGAGATTTCATGGAATCTTACAATGGTTTGGGTTAGAAGGGACTGTAAAGATCACTTCACATATTAAGATGTATCATAACTGTTTAAAAAATCCATTTCCGAATAAAAATCAGCAACCATAGCACACAAGTCCCTTCTGATATTTGGAATACCTGGAATAGTTCACAAGTTTTCACTTACTGAAGTCATACAGACCCATAAGAATTTCACTTTTTATGACAGCAAGGCTTAAGACCTTCGGACAGTAGAGAGATATTTTTATTGCAAAATCCCAAATACAGGAAAACAGAAGAAAGTGCTTAAATACAGGAAAGCACCCTAAATTTCCTCTTTCCCATTATTAAATCTCTTGATTGTCTGGCTCACCTACCAATTTAAGAATGAGGTGGTTAATGAATATTGAAAGAGTGAATAATTAAAATTTCAACAGCAAAGAAAGACCCTCTTAGATCTTGACAAACTAAGTCATGCTTTTTAACTGTGCTTTGTAGAGTATTTTTATTAAAATTATGATGATTTATGATTAATTGACCCGTACCAGAAAAATGTAATAAAAAAAATCAGAATTTCGCACACTTTTTCTTCCTCTTCTTATTTCTTGACATTTATGTCTTTAACTGGGAAGCAATTTTTTTCTTTGTCTGACAATCTCCAACTTATATTGGAAACATATTTGAATAGCCTATGCCTGTTTCTTTGAGATTGCATTAGCCTATTGATGACAGTTAAACCAGAATGCATTTTTAAACTGAAATTCAGAGCGTGTCAGAACAGAAACTGAAGTCTCTTAGGTGTTTGAATAGATTATCAAGATGATATTTTATCAGCATTAGGGATATTATAAATGTATTTTTATTGCAGGAAAATAGATTCTAAGGCATTTAACACAAAAGATGCATTATATTGATTTCTACCAATCCCCCAGAAATTCCATTCAGTAATATTTTTTGTCCTGTGGTTCTAAAACAATGTAAGTTGTGAGGAGATAAGGCTACTGCAGTTTTAATTGCCCTTTCTAAAAGGGAAATTACTCTGCACAGCCCTTTACCTGGTCATTTGTTTTCTGAATGCTTTTGGAGCAGAAGCCTGTACATCTCAGGCAGATTTGGTGGAGACACCCCTTTCTCTCTGCCTTATTCTCATGCAGATTAAATTATATACCCTTTATTTAACTAAATACAGAAAATCAAAGAACAGAGCTACTGCAAGACATTTGGGATAATTTTAGTTTATTTTTCTCTCCACCTTGTTCTTCCCCTGCCAATAGCTGCTCTCCCAGAAACCAAATCTTGTCCCTGGGACTTCAGCAGCTGAACATTGGTGAGAGGGGAGCCAGAAGCCACTGGATGCATTTCCACCACTGTTAAACATAAATCCTCATTTTCCTTCTGCTCCTGGTGCCCTTCGTGTCCAAATTTCTTGAAAGTTTTTTGGCTCTTGGCTTCTCTTGATGTGTGAATCGACTCCTGTACAGGATGAAACACAACTGCAGTTCCAGGGACAGCAAGTGAAGCATTTTGAGGGAGAAACTGGTCTGGATTTGGTTTGTTTTGCCTTATGCATTCCTCCAGCATTGTTCCAATGAGCTTTCTACCCTCACACACCTCTCTCAGTGTATTAGCACTGGTCAGCTACAAAACACATGTTTTTCAGGTTCTGCTACAGAAATAATGCATTGATGGACTTCAGCATAACCCCTGACTTATTTCTGAAATTTCAAAATTAATAAAAACGCAAAATACAAAACAACAAAACCCAATAATTACATTTTATGACTACAAGGCTCCCCTCAGGAACCAAATCTTTACAGATGACAACATGGCATGGCCCTATGCTGCAGTGGCTGTGTGGTGAGCTCCAAGCTCTGTGAAACCAGGCATTTTGCTCAAGGCTGATTCATGTTTGCATTTTTTATAACCTGTCCTTGCTATCATCTTGTCCTGGAAGGGGAAGGAGTTATGGGGTTATAGAAATGGTGACCCTGGATGTGCCCAAAGCAGCCAGGTCCATGGGAGGTGACAACCACAATCAATCTGCCATGACAAATTTCTGTGTAGGCTCCTGAAAGAAAGAAATGCCCCATCCCTTCCCCTGGAGGACAGCAGAGTTACTCAGAACAGCCCTGGCATTGCTCAGCCCGAGACCAAAGGGTGGGAAGGAAAGAGACCTCACAAATACTGAGTTTACAAATACCAGTAAATTACTGATTCTGATACTTGCTGTCATGAGCTTAGAGAATATTGGGGTTTTTTCTGCCTAAAGTCCTGTTTCTCCCCTTGGAAGTCCCTTCAGGCCAATGTACACTTTCTGGATGATGGCATCCTCTTAAGTCAAGTGTTCTTAATCCATCCTGCCATACCCTGCATCTTCCCAAAGCCCCTAACTTTAAATAAGTGCTTGATTTTAGACTGTATAGACAAACTGTACCCTTTTTCCCTAAGTTATGAAGGAGAAAAATGCTGTAAAAGGGAAAGGGTTTGTAATTTTTAAGAAAAATTAATGAAAATAAAGAATTTTAAGGAACTTCAGAAAATTATTTCTGTTTTGCAGGTGAGTAATCAGAAATCTTAGAATTCTTAAATAATCCAGGCTCAGCAGCAGGGTTAGATAGGAAGGGAACCCAATTTTGCAAATGTGAGCCTGCTGTCTCTCACTGTCACGCCACTCTCACCAGTAAAGATATCACAGAACCACTCTTCCTTCCTCTGTCATGCTTTGCATGAAATGACAAATGGCAAAACATCTTCTTGCCATAGACATCAGTGAAATTAATCTAAATGTTTTTGTAGGTGGACTGTTTTTTGGGGTCTGTTTGGGTCTTGACACCGTAAGCACACATAAAAATATTCTCGGCCTTGGGGGGACCAATTGCAAGGAAATTTCCTAAATATACTTTTAAACAGAAAATTGGATGAGCAAGAGCCAATATTCCTATTTCCTTTCATTGGCTTTTTCTCTATTGCATCTGCATGTAAAGTTATTTTATGAGCTGAAAGGAACGAACCAAAGACCAGACAAAGATCATAGCCAGGAACTAATCTCCACATTTTAAAAATATTTGTTAAGTAAAACTTGGTTACACCAGTGGGGACCTCTGACCTGAATTTTGGCAGGGAATCCTGCCCCTCACCATGCTGCCCTGCAGAGGATGCACAGTGGTCTGGGAGAGGATGTACAAACCTCTTGGAGTGACCAGGGGGAACTGAGGCTGCCAAGGCTGGAAAACAGGCACACAGAGGACAAAAGACCATCCTGTCTCTTGGTGAACTTAGAACAGTAGGAGTTGGCAGGGTCTCCTTGCAAGGTCATTTATTACAAATATTCTTTCCTTGTCTGACAAGACTCCCACAGCTTCAGGACTGGCAACATTTGTGTACTCCCCTGCAAGCCTCACAGGATGGGCTTGGGCATTGTCCTCCTGCCTCAGCTTCCTTTCCCCTCTGACAGAATAAAAATGCTGACCTCTGCTTGCAACCACCAACCCAACATTTACAACCATCAATGTGGATTTGTTTTAAAAAGAAACAGTGTATGAAATCTGATGAACATGAAGACTTGCTGAAGGTGCTGCTGCAGCTACAGTGCATCCACTGGGACATCCCAGACTACACCAAGCTGCTGAACATTCCCCTGGGCTCATACATAAGGATTTGACCCCCTGGGCTACTGTGGGGCAACTGAGTTCAACTTGTGGCAGATGCTGCAGTGTTTTTTAGTTCTTCTCTCCCTCCTGCTATGAACGCTGTGAAGAGATAAAGAGCAAAGGAAACAGAGATGGGCTGATGGGCTTCCTCCTTCTATGCAACAAAATGAAGGTTAATTTATCAAGAGGAACTGCTGCAGATTTCATGAGATACATGAAGCTTTAAGCCCAAGTAATCACCATTGCCAAACTAGTCTGCTCAATGGGATAAAATGTCTTGCCCGTGCCCACTGAGTGGGAAATCTCTTGATCAGAGGCATTTTCCCCACCAAAAAGCACTTTTGCCTGCTGCCTCTAACATGACCTTTTATAAATCCCACCAAATCCTAGCTGGCTTCCCACCACGTTGCTAATAGTTTGATCTGTGACCTGCTAATGAGGTACACATTGTTTCACCTCCAGTAAAGGTATTAGGATGTCTGCTCAGTTCTGCAGCATCACGGTGATTACAGTTGCTTGCGCCAGGAGGAAAAGGAATTTCCAGGGCATAAGTCATCATTTACAGTTATTAACAAAGGGATTTATTATGTTGCTGTGTTTCAAACAGCTGTGTACACGATGCCTAGAGCATGCCAGAGTGCAGCTCCCTACCACATAATGTCCTAATGAATCACCACGGGCTGGAGGAGCTGCAGAACCTCAACACTCAATCTCTCGTTCCTCCCCCCCGCGCACCAAATTGACAAGGGCGTAATGGCTTGGCACTTTTATCAGGTAAAAGTGATCTCAGGAAGATGAGTATATTGAAACCACATTGAGAATAATGTGGGGTGGAGGTGGTGGAGGGGGGAATCCACTTTTGGGGAAAAAGAAAAAGAGAGAAAAAGTCTTAGTGCAGCAAAACAGCTTGAATGCAAAGTTAACCCTTATCCTCACGGGCACAGGGGGGCTGTGTCTGTGCCCAGACAGTCAATGGGATCTTTAACCATGACTTCAGGGCTTGCACAGTCAAGTCCCACTGTAAAAAGAACCTTGCTTTCCAGAGTTGGGAAGATGAGGCTGACTAAAGGCTATTGAATCCTGCCTGTCCACTCTTGCCCTCTCTGCAATTTGTTGTAATTGAAGGCCAAAGGCTCTCTCCCCTAAAACAAGCAGTTAAGCAATAATTACTGGACCTGGGTTCTGTGAGTTTTAATTAAGCAATGTTTAGAGTACATACGGAGTTCTCCAGGTGGCAGGAGAGACAAATTATTATTTATTTGCTTTTGCTCATTTTATTTGCATTTTCAGGCTTAAAGGCTAAAAGAACTATGTTTTGTTCTGATTTTGCTTTCAGTAAAGGTGCTATAAATTTTCTTCTTTACTCCATATGGAAGCAGACTCAATTAATATTTATTTGTCTGAGGTTAATAGCTCACATAATCTCTGAAACGCCACAGTCCTCCCTGGTTGTGTTCTGGGAGAGGTGGAAAACAAAATCCCAAACATATCATTAAGCTCTGTTTGATAACTGAGGAATTGTTAGCATTTTTCAACACTGTTTTCATTTCAGATTCTCATTAGTGTTTTTTTTTTTTTAGGGACAAATTTTCTCCTGGGAAAACCTTCTTTCACCCTCATGAAACCAAGTTGCTTTATCTTGGAAGAGAGCCAGCCTTTAAATGGACTGAGGAACAAGTTGGTCTCCCTCCACAGAGCCCCTCATCCTCTTCCTCACTTCTCTCCTCCCTCTCCCAGTCATGCCCTGTGTTAAGCAGCGGGATTGAAACATTATAGACAATTTTGGCAGATTGCAGTATTCCTCCTGCATCCATTTATTGATCCTTCCTGCTGATAAGTTATAGGAGTGTGGACTTTTAGCTTTTTTTATTGGTTCCTTTTGATAGTTTGCAAGGTAGAAGGCTGATGGCATCGCAAGCAATGATTTTTTAGGACCTTTTAGCATCTCAAAAGAAAAGGTTTCTAAGAAAAGAGAGAAGTGACAGAGGTACCTTCTATTTTTACAGCAAAGCATGGGTCAAATTCTGCTTCCACTGAACTCTGTGGCACAGCTCCCACAGCTTGTGTTAGGAGGAAGGTTGGGCCCAGGGGATGATGAAGCCAGTGATTATGCAGCACATTATGCTGGAGAAAAATTAAATCAAATGCAGCTGCTTTTATATAATTCAAAGACAGAACTCAGTGTTTTCTTTAATTATTTTTGGTTTCTTTTCCCCTCTCCCCTCTCTGCGCACTGATTTCTTGCCTACAAAGAAAAGCTTCAAAGAGCATAAGCAAATCCAACCCTTTTATTTAAGTTTTGCTTTTTTACCCCCTTTTATATCCATTGAGAAAAAAAAAAATAAGAGAAGTTTCTTCTACTTGACTGTGATGCAAAAAAACCCCCAATTTCTTAGTTCCTTTGGTGATGCCTTCATGGTGTTAAGGGACTCAAAACTGCTTTAAAGGGGGACAAGCTTTTGTCTCAATGTCAGCTTTAGAAAATTTCCACCATCCTCTTCAGTCAAACAAGGATTTCAATGCCTGTTCAGAGAGACTTGTTTTCAAACTGCAGTCTACAAGCTGCTGCTTACGGGAGCATAACCTGTCGAAACAGGCAGATCAGAAACCCCCAGTGGGTTTGGTAAAAACTGCATAAACCAAGATCGAAATTCACTGGTTTCTACTAGGTGGAAAAAAGTCATCAAGTTAAGAGGAACAGGGTTTTAGTGTAAACAGACACATTGCAAAGTGCACAGAACTGTATCCCCTCCAAGAGGGAAGTCTTTAGCTGGAAAAAATTGAGTTTTTATTTAGCCATTGACGTGATTCCACAGTTGAGGGCATTTTCTTGTTGCTGTTCAGGTGCTGATTCATCAAACTTCTGGAGCCCACATGAAACCTGAGCATGTTTGTGGTTCCACTGAGTTCAATAGGGGCACAATCACATGAATAAAATGAGATATATAAGTGCCTTTCTGAATCAGGGCCCTATGCCAATGACAAAACTTTCATTAGCAAGATCTACCATCAAACAATTTCCATGAGAAGCTAATGTTTGCCTTGCTTTACTAAGTAGATTGATATTTGGTTCTGCATTTGAATAAAAGCAGACATCATTATTAGCAGGTCCTTGACAACCAGTGTTTGTGGAAATAACACTGCTGATATAACCCTGATAAATGCTAAGGTCTGTACACTACTTTGCCATTCTTCACATCCCTCAAGAAGAAACAATTGCAACCACATAAGTTTCCCACAGAGCTGGGAGAAGAATGTCTCTGATGTAACCCTACTATTTTTAATTATTTTTTAGATGTGCTCAATTATTCTGAGAGGATCTGGTGTTGTGACTAAGTAGATAATTTTACACAAAATGAGACGAAAAATTTAGCAGATGTATTTTGGAGGCTCCAATTCTTTTTTTTTTTCAGAGACAGAAGGTGAGATAAAACTGCCAAGGGGAAGAAAAAGAGAAAGAATGAGAAACAACTTTTTAAATGAAATTGCTGTGGCAAATGGCACACTATCCTGTTGTGTGCATTCATTTTGCACATAGAATGTACTTTGTCCTAGAAGAAATGTTCATAAAAGCCTCTCAATTCAGTAATTTGACAGATGAGATCTGTTCTTGATGTCAGTCACTGAGTTACATGTCCCTTCTCCTATTTTGCTGCAGTGATTCTTATTCCGTTTATCTTTGTGCCCACACAGTATATCAGTATAAATTTAGATGTGTGTGTGCACATTCCATACATGCAGACTATCTTTATTATGCAGATGATAGCAGTGTTAAGCTTGCTGCAGAGGGCATCTCTTTCATATTTCAGAGGAGTGCTGGGCAAGGAGATCTATTCTTGAAGCCCACAATATTAGAATAAGAATGAAATCATTTTCACAGCCATGCAGCGGAGGGAAAAGCAGTAAAACTCTGCAAACAAAAAAGGCAGAGCCCTTTTTTTGTAACTTGCAGCAAAACAAAACCTTGTGTTGGAAATATTTAGAGCAGCCTCAGCACTCGGGAATGGAGTTACTGGGGTTGGTTCAACGCCATCAGAGAGCAAAGTGGGTGGAAATCATCACTGTCCATCCTGGCTTGGGCTCCTTCTACTCCTTGGTGCAAACACCTGCAGTGGAAACAGGGAACCAAGGTTCTGTGCAAAACAGCAGATTCTCTGTGCTTTTTAAAACATTTTTCCACTGTTCTTTTTTGTGTGTTTTTGAATTTATGCTAGTGCTGCAATTATTATAAAATTAAAATCAACGCATCCATTTTATGGGCTCAGGTTTCTGTTTTCTCCTGCACACGCAAAAGAAAAGCTTATTAAGCAAGTTCTGTGACCTGTGAAATTACTGAAGTTTCTTTCTGAAGACTTTCAGTGTAGGTTTCCCACAGGCTGGACATTGACTGTTGTCTTCCATGACCTCTCTGGCACCAAGTCATACTGAGGCCTTTCTCTAAGTCCAGACTAATTAGGACTTTCTCATTACTCAGACACCTATTTTTCAAGAATTCCTCAAGGATTCAATATCTTCAGAACATCAACTCTTTTGATGAATTTTGTTTAAATCAATCACCAATATTTAAAAAACAGAAAAAAAAAAAACCCAGAATGTCTGAAGGAGATATGGACAGACAACAGCAAATCAATCAATCAGTGTGATTGCCTCAGATTTATTTATTTTTTTTTTTTACAAAACCATATTTTGGGGTTTTTTTAACACAAAAACCAGTTTTATGACCTTTTTATTAACCTTTCCATCTGACTTGGTTGTCTGTTTCTTTGGAAACTGCCATCTGGGGGGGGTAGTCTGGACAATATTTGAATGTTGCTTCCATCTCAAAATATGTTATTTTTTACTCTAGGATGAATGGACATGCAGGGGAGAAGGTGTCATGAATACATTTCTCAAGCAAACACAAGCACCAGATAATGTACATAACAGATGTACCTATAAGAAACTACTTAGAAATTATGCAATGTCAAATGTTTTCTGAGCCCTGGGCCCTAATTTTACCACAAGGAGTGTCTACTTCCACTTGTTGAAGCATAGCTGGTTTTGGAATGGATTCACAAATGTCTGCTGAAAATACTGCACGAGATCTACCTTTGGTTCTTTCAAACTATTCAAAAATCCATCCTCAGAAAATCTAAAAATCCAAGAATTGTAAATTTTTGTGCCAAATAGAACGGCCCTTGGTTCAGATTGCACCTAGACATGCAAAAAGGCATCTGGAAAAACAGCCTTCCTTTCGTGGTAATTTTTTTTTCCCATTAAAAATAATCTGTGTAATTAATTAACAATGCATTTGTGAATGATGAAGTGCAGAGAAAAGCTGTTGAGAAAGGATTTTAAAAGCTGTGCCACTGTAAATCATTGCAGTGTAAGACTTACTTCTACACAGATAATGTATCCCCAAATGCCTTTGAAATTCTGCAATGAGTGAGAGGAATAGAAAATGAAGGGTAAGAGATGCTGTGAGCAAACTGTTTCTTAACATCTCCATCAAGGCAATACATTTTACCTCAGCACGTTAAAAATGCAAAGAGAATCTTTAACTCCTAAGATCAATTGCAAGCACAGGGAAACTCTGGGTTTGGGAGAAGCATTCTGTCTTGTCAAGCTCACCTTATCATCATGGAAGAATAAACAGCGTAATTATTCTCACCTTTTTGTTTGTTTTCTAATTGGATCATTCATTACTTTCGGGAAATTCAAGTCCACATCAGATTTATAGCATGAGGCTTCTGAAATATTGCCTTGGTTATAGAAATGTCAAAGCTGGCAGGTAAGCTGTCTTGTTGCCTCAGGAGCCTTTTGCGTGAGCAAAAATTATGGAAAAGGCCTTTAGAATTAAATAAGTTCAACAATTTGTTCCTGTGTTATGCATGGCTGAAAACTCTGTTCTTTCACCGATATTTGAGGCCCATTTATCAGCCTATGGTTTGTAACGTTGCAGTGCCTGAATCAAGCACACAAAGGATGGGATTGTAGCTGTTCTGTTTTGCAGAATGTATTCTACTTCCAGGTTGGCTGCAACAGGATTTGGGTGACCCTTAACACAATTTTTCTGGTTGGTTACCAAATATCTACCAATGTGAACCATGACTGATCTTGAAATGACTCCTCTGCATTCCTTGTAAATGCCAAAGTGCTCAAACTGTTTCTTATTTAAAAGTGAATGAAGTTTATGTTCTCTGCTGCTCAGCAACAGAAGTTTCTGCTGTACCTTTCACTAAAAAATGCAAAGCAAGGCTTGAAACACCATCATCACAAATCCTATGTACCATAGGAAATTTGGTTTAACTCTCTATGTTTTAATTTCAAGAAATTTACTCGTGGGTTCATCACATCATTTTGTGAGTCAGTCCTGAAAGATAACACGTTATTTCTTCAGCTATAGAATCAGAAAATCACAGAATCATGGAATGCTTTGGGTTAGAAGAGACCTTAGAGATCATCTAGTTCCAATCCCCTGCCATGGGCAGGAGCAGCTTCCACCAGACCAGTTTGCCCAAACCCCCTCCCAGCCTGGCCATGCACATGATGCCAATTAAGCATTTTGTGTGTTAAAGGGACTGATTTTCTCTGTTCAGCAAAAAATCTGACTAGAAGGAGCTCAAAACATTTAATCTAAATCTCACTTGGAGTCACTGGGAAAATAAAACAGGTTTGAAATCAGCCACCAGCCTCAGAAGCTGCCATGACATAAAGAAAATTCTGGCCACAACTGATGACGTGAGAGTCTCCCATCAGCACAGAGTGGTGGTGCATGGAAGTGGCTTTCTGCCTGATAAGCTTTATCTCTGCCCACGACAGGAAGGAGCAGTTGAGGGGGGATATGACTGTGTGTGCACATGAGCTCTGTGCTGGTCCCCCCCTTCACAACCACCAAAGGGAAATGGCTGCTTTTAGGACTTGCTTCATCTAACTTCATTTAGAGGCTCGATTTTTTTAAAAAAACATTGACTAAGCAGTAGGAGAGTTCATTTGTCCTCTTAATCTACACTGGAAGAATAATTTGGAAGTAGGAATCCACAGAAGGGATGGGCAGAACACTCAGGCAGTTCATACTCCCATGAACACTCAAATATTCCCTAAAACAGAGTTACATAGCAGGGACCTGTAAAAAATGCAGGGAGATAGGGGAGAAGAGAAATAAAAAGTAAGAAGGAGGATTATGATCCTTTTCAAAAAAATTAATTTGGGGTTTTTGTAAGAGTGATACTTTAAAACTCATGATAAATCAGGAAGATTAGAACTTTATCTTCCTTTCTTCATACATAGTGTGCAGTTCCTAAAGACTGTGAAGTTTTATGAGATAACAAGCAAAGGAACCAAAACAGAAAATAACTATTCATGTGTATACCTCTCCTTAGAGTCTTTATTAAGATTACATTTTTAATATGGTGAAGGAAAATGTAATCCAGTCCTTACACATAGGATTAATGAATTTTGTAGTTCTCTTATTTCTCAAGACAAGACCAAATATTGTTCAAAGGTTGTTCAAACTCAGTTTCTAGTGAGAAGAGAAAAATATACGAACATTTCAGTTTCACTAAACTTAAGTAAAAACATTTAGTTGTTCCTAGTGACTTCTTTCAGAAATTAGTCATTATTCAGCAAAAATGAGTTAATATTCTGTATATTTGGTATAAAAATATTTCTGTGGGATAATGTGAAAATACTTCTGAGGCAAAATATCTCATCAGTCCAAGGTATATAGGACCATTTTAAATTAATACATCAATTATTGTTAAACATTAGAAACTGGGATGTTATCAGTGTGTTTCTTTTAAGAAAGCCCCATGCTAAACCTTCATAAACAGAAAAAAAAAATTAAAGAAACCCTGAACAACTGTAGAAAAAGAAGTCGTAGAAAACATGTGAACAAGAAGAAAACAAACAACAGATTAGCCCCAGGGGGTTTTTGAGGAAATTATAACAGAGCTGGAGAGTTGGTCACATATTTCCACAGATAGTGCAGAAAGCTCAGATGATCAGAGCAATCACAGATAAAAACACGGGACAGGATGGCAAAAGTCAGTAATTTCATGTGCTAAGAGAAAATGCTGCAACACTTTCTGTAAGTACGTAAATGGTTTTTAAACAAAGCATGACAGCAGAACTCCTCTGCCCCTGAGTATCTGGACAATATTGCAGGAGAGGGACAAATTAATTCTAAAGTCCTGAAACTCTGTTGCTGCAAACACAAATATACACAGCAGTAAATGCACATAAACAAATCATGTCCTTAAATAACAAGGGGTTTTCTTGTGCTTACATATTTATTCTTTTATTTTGACAGATCAAGGCCAAAGATTTTCATCGTGGTCAGGAATCAGCCTCTAGAACAACCTGCTGCTGACGAGATTCATTAGGGCTTTGTGTCACATTTAGATCCACGATAAGAAATCCCCCTGAATGTAACAAGATTGATTCTTTGCTTTAGCTTTTATTCAATTACTTGTCTAAATGACAAGCAAGATCCCTGAGCCCAGGTGGGACCTGCTGCAGTTCAGTTATTAAAGCCAAAGATTAGTAGTCATATCACCTTGAGTTTAATCCTCTTTTTTTTTTCCTGTTTCACAGTAACCTTAGGCAAAACTGAGTCTTTTTCCTTTATTCACCTGCAAAACAACAGGTTGCAATAATTTTGAGCTGCCTCTCGGTTGCTGCCTCATAATTTTTTCTTTGATGCATAATAAATACATTAAAAATGCTTTCAGATGATAACAGCAAAGAACAATAGCACAAAGTACTATCACCATTATGACCTGCAGAGCTTTGTCTAGAAATTGAACAAGCCCTTAATGACAAAGAAAGCTTGTGGAAGGCTGTTACATCAAATGACTTGAAGTAAATGTGATGTTGTTCAGTGATATCTGCTCTTGGAAACCAGATTATCCCAAGTGAGGATGTGACCCAAATCCTTTTCTTCTCAGAAATTTGAGCCTGTGGTGACTCTTTAATATCTCATTGTTTATTGAGGCCAGAGTGTGAAAGAGCATGGCCAGGCTGAGCTGGGATTGCTCCAAAACTGCCCAAAGGGTCAGATCCCCATGAACAAAGAGTTGCACTTTGCCAGGGCACCCCATGGTGGGGACATGGAATTTTCTAGACAGACATGGTGACCAATTCATGCTCTGAAATGCTAAAATATCTGAGTACAGAATGAAAACAGTGACCAGTTTGTGGCTTGTGTCTGTCAGCCACGTTCTTTCCCTATGCAAATCAAACCACTCACAGAGCAAAGGCCTTTTTGGTCCACTTTTTTACAGGAAGGAAAACCAAGCTCTTTACCGACATGGGTCAGAAAAAATGAAATATTCAAATTTCATCCAAAAAAAAAAGCAAAAAAAAAAAGCACTGGTTTTCACAGAACTCCTTTTAGCCCTTTTCAAAGTATTCCTTTAAATAGATCTTTCCTTTTCTCAACTTTTTTTCCTGTATAATGCATATTTTGTTTGCTATCTTTTTCCATGCACATCTTTTGTTGTAAGCAGAGAGAAAACATTTATTAAACAAAGCAAACTTGGTCTCAATTCATTTAAGGTCTTGCTCTTTTTCTCATTACAAGCTGTGTTAAACAAAATTATTAAAGCATTTTCTAAACGTTTTTAAACTTACCTTGATTTTTCTTTTTTCCCTCCACTAATGGGAAATGCTGTTACTCATTCTCACTCCACCTGCCTAATAGAAACTAGCTTCTGACAATTAAAGTGCTGGCATGTAAGTTCTTGAATGACATACCCCTATCTGAAGATTAATTTGTGCAATTCATGACTGATGAGATGCATTATTATCTGCAAACTTATCACCTCTCTCACCCTAGTTCCAGCTCAATCTGATCTTTGTTAAAGCTAAATGAGAGCAAATGCAGTTCTTGAGAAAAATGGAAAAAGGTGCAAAATGCAGTACATTTTGTTTAAATCACTTTTTAGAGACACTGTCCGTGGGTGTTAGTATAGTTATGAATCATTTTATAACCAAACTTGAAACAAAACAAATAAAAAACCAGAAAAGACACTTGTTCTTAGAGAACAAACAGTCCCTCAAAATGTTTCCCATCTTAGCACCAAAAAGGGCAAAAAAGTGGAGCTTCAAAGGATTTGAAACTACAAAATTATGATGAGGGAACATAGAGTCTCTCTGACAAACTCTCACTGACATTTGGACAGGGGTCTTTTTCATTCTAAAGAAAACTCCTGCATTCTGTCAATGTCCTTTGTGAGTAGTCACGAGAGCCTTCCACTCCTTATCTCCAGGAGTTTCTTCTAAGAAGACTAAAGATGCTGGTTGATTTTTGGGGTTTGTGTGAGTGCCTTGCAGGGTTTGGGGAGCAGGTTTGCTCACACAGCACTGACACCAAGGCTGTCCTGAGGACACCACTGTGACACAATGGCACATTTGAGCACATCCAGGCAGAGCAGTGGAATCGGGATCCCCAGTCCTGCCCCAGTTACCACGATCCATGATCAGTCTCACAGGCCAAGCAACACACACACATTATTTAGTATTTTTTGCCTCCTGTCCCAGCCTTGTGTTTGGCAGTGGAGGCCTTAACTTGCAGCTGGGGAGTGTTGTGTGATCACGAGGGCAGCTGAGAGGTTTGAATATCAGTTCCACGTCTTAGAATTGTGGAATCAAATAATTGTTCAGGTTGGAAAATGCCTCCAAGATGGAGTCAAGCCATTAGCCTACCACTTCCAGGTGTGCCATGTTCCTAAGTGCCACATTTATCTGCATTTTTAACACCTTCAGGGACTGTGACCCTTACAGTTCCCTGGACAGCTGCTCCAATGTTTGACAACCCTTGTGAGGAAGAAATTTTCCCTAATGTCTAAATTAGGAATTTAGATTTAATTAAAATTTTCCTAACCTAAACCACTGGCATAACTTGAGGCCATTTCCTCTTGTTCTATCCATCTTCTATGGTCCTACCTTACAGGGTGGTTATTTCACCCCTTTTAGCATCTATTTTCCCTCCCTTCCTTCACCTGCCTGGCCAATTTAGTCTGCAATCTCTGAGCCTCTCTGTTTTTTTAGTGTGAGGTGCTGATTTCTAACGAGGCTCTCAGTATTCTCACAGTAAAAACAAATCATTATGTCCAGGAGACAGCAAGGGCTGAAATCTGGTCTCACATGCCCTGGTAAATGCTGACAGAGCCATCCACACCAAATGACAGGTCACATTAGATTTGAGCTTCTCTTACTAAGCGCTGCAGTAGGATGATACATTCTTGTGTCAGAAAACTGGTTTTGGATAGAGCAAAACCTCCAGTTTCTGTGGTCCAGGCACAGTCTCAGGACCTATTGTTTCTGTAGCTCTTCACCCCAACTGTCCTGGCCACAGAAAAAGGCTGGAATGAGCAAAACTTTAAAGTAAACAGCAGGAGGAATCTGAGGACTGCTCAGTGTTGAGGACGTATATCGGTCGCTTGCTGAAAAAATTAAAACCAAACCAAACCCAGGAGCCTTTTTACACGGCTTTCAGAGAGCTCTGGAGGAAGACCTCAAACAGCTCTGGTACTTAGTTCTAGTTTAATTTGAATTCCAATGTGAAGAAATCCTCTGTAACATACAAACAGCACTGCCAAGGGCAACGGTTTGTTTTTAAGATCACAGGGGAGTGAAAGGGCTGGGAGAGGAAGAGAAGCCTAAAACTTCTCAAAGACTCCTGCAATGACTTTCCTTCCTGTTCTGTGCATTGATCTCTTTTGCTCAGATTAAAACCTCCAGTGCCTGAAAGACACCCACAACTGACACCTATTCCACTAGACTGAAAACCATTTAAAAATTATGCTTCACTGTGGGTTTTTTTACAGTCACACAGTGATCTGAGTGGAATAGATTTAAGACAAGGTTATTTACATTAAAAAAAAAAATTTGATGGCTTGTCTAACAGCAAAACATTGTTATGTCATTAAATGATAAGGGCTGTATATGGCACAAGGATATCTGTTCTTTTCATAACACTGAACACATTTCTTATCCTCCTGACATTACAGTAATTTAACTTTGCAAAGTTATATTCAGATGCTGCCAGTTTTAAATGCTCCTGTTCATGCTTATACAATTCATATTATCATATCCATTCTCAAAATAAATGTCAAGCTCTCCTGCTTTAAAGAAGACACAGTGCACTGCCCTGAAACACTGTGGACTGCAGAACCAGAGCAAGAAGACTTTTAAAGAATGTTAAAACAATGATGTGGATTATTATTTCCTTGCATGGTAGAGTTGTCATTTATCAAAATCTCATTCAGCAAATTGCATTTCAAAAGAGATCCTGCACAGCAGAGGTCTGAGGCCTTAGTTTGTTTGAGAAATTGGGTAGTTTGAAGTATTTTCCTTTTTCTTCTTCCTCCTTTTTTCATATTTCAGGTCTAGGGACATTAGTGATGTCCCTGGATACCAGAAAAAGGAACATTGCATTCATGCCTGGTTCAGCCTGGCTGAGAAGAAGTACAAGGCTGAATCCTAAAAAGCAGCATTGTGTTCATAACCCATTCAGTTACTCTCAGGCTATGATTCAGCTCCTTTGGGTTTCCCAGTCACTGAGTCACCTCGATGAGGATCCTGATTACTGATGGTTCCCCCTACAGTCAGTGGGGAAAGAAAAGCTCTTGTGGAGACTCATGGTAGGAAGCCTGAATCACCCTGGGGGTGACATCAGCCAGCTTGGAATAACCCATGTCCAAGAGGCACATTGCTGCAGACCACCCCCTGGACATAAAATTCAGGAAGGGAAATGAATTTTGCTACTCCTTCCCTTTCTTAACAAAAAAATATGTTTGTTTTGGAAGGGCAAAGCAGAGCAATAGTTGTTGTGTGTTGAGCAAAGACAGGGGAAATGAAGCAGATGCACTTCAGAGAGCTCTTTCATGGCAGGAAATGGTTTAAAGATCATATAGCAGTACAGTAGGTTTGCTCACCTTTCACTTCAAAGGTTCACTCATCTTCTGTTCCATTTTGGGCAGTGGGCTTAAGTGTTTATGCCATTTGCTGTATTTAACAGAGCCTTCCCAAACCAGCCTGTGCTGGCTAACCCCAAACATGCTCTGCAATCCACTTGCTGTAGTACTCTTGGCCAAGTTTTCTGGAGATGGCACAAAGTGCAGGAAACTTCTAAAACAGCCTGAGCTGAAGACAAAAATTAAATAAGTGCACTAATATCCATCCCTTGTTTTTTTTCCCCCACAGGAAAATGCTGTAGCAGGAGTGATCTAGGTCAGTGAAGATTTGAATAGGACCTTTAAAAATAGGTGCACCACCTCTATAAGATACAGTGATAAAAAATCTGAGTGTTTGGGGATCCTCAGTGATGTTCCTCAGAGATCCATCTTGGGCTGGGTGCTGTTTAACACCTTTGCTGGCAACACAGGCAGTGGATTGAGTGCACTCTCAGCAGCTTTTCTGATGTCACCAAAGTGTGTGGAGGGAAGGGATTTCACCCAGAGGGACCTGGACAGGCCTGAGGGGTGGGAGCATGCAAAGCTCAGGAAGTTCAACAAGGCCAGGTGCAATGTCCTGAGCCTGGGGTGGGGCAATCCCAAGCTCAAACACAGGCTGGGCAGAGGATGGATTGAGAGCAGCCCAGAGGAGAAGGCTGGTTGTGGTGGAGAGAAGTTTCCAGTTCTGGGACATGCTCCTGAGCTGGGTTAATGACATTTATGCCAAGACCTCATTTTAAACATTCTTTCATTTTGAGAGGTTCTATGATACTTGGCCATTGCTGATTAGATGATAAAATAAAGAATCTGGTAGATTCTACTTACCCCTACTAGACACATCCATTTCATTTGTCAATTTAAAGATTCAGAAATTGTCCCAAAAAGTCAGGGGAGGGAAAAAAAAGAACAATTCTATATCCATTGCATGTATAGATGCTGATGAATAGACAAGACTTTGAATTCCAGCTGTACATGGTTAACTGAAATCTAGGGTACAATCAAATTTGCCATCCTCTTCCTGTCTAATGACTGTAATGCATTTGGGGGGGGAAAAACCAGATAAACAGATAAAATAGGTATCTTCCATTTCTCTAAATCCTCTGTTCTTGGAAGTCATGTACACAGTCACATATCCATTTAATGTCATTTCAATGTCAGTTTTCCTGTCAAAATCTCTACCTTCATCACTGTTGACCACAAGTGCAGCACCATGGGGTTGCCTTATGTTAAATACTGATAATTTATTGAGTTGCCTTTTCCCTTCCAGGGCTCATCCTCTGTTAAGGTAAACAAAGCAACATCAGAATGGCTGACAGGGAAAATGCTCACAGCAGAATCAAGCTGAGCACAAGTCCCCAGCCATGGCTGAGGAGCAGCACAGTGAGCAGTGCCAGGGCACTGGAGTGTGCACAGTGAATTGTCAAAAACACCCTGGGAAATGCAGCAGAAATAGGCTGGATTCTGCCCCGTGAACCACCAGGCCAAATTAATCAGAGACTGCTTGACAAGTCATGAAAGACAGATTCTGTGACAAGGAGGGAGGGAAAAAAAAAAAGAAATCTGGATCTGTCATTGTGCCAAATCAATCAGAATGTGCAGACTGGATCCTGAAACTCACTTTTTAAAGTATGTTTTAAAAACCCGGAAAACAAACAAACAAAAAACCCAAACCAACCAACCAACCAAAAAAACCCATAAACCCAAAAATACAAACACACAAGAACCCCAAAAATAAACAAACAAACAAAAAAAACCCCAAAAAACCCAAACCAAAAAAAACCCAACAAAAAAAAATAACCCAAACAAAGAAACAAACAAACAAACAAAAACAACGTTGGATAAAACTTTGGACTCTGCCAGTACACTAATTCATTGGTCAAATGATAAAAATGAGTAAAGCAATCTGAATACAAGTTGTGGCATTCAAATCTGGGAATTAAGACTGAAATCTGATGCTCTGAAAGTCATAAACATGGACATGTTTTAAGGTAAACACAAGGATTATTTTCATGTTTATCAAACACCAAAAGAATGCACTGTAATGAGCTGCTGCTATCGGACCCACAGCTTCAGGAAGTGGAGCTGATGATAAGAATTTTGATCAGCATATCTGCATCCAGTGCAAAATAGATATCTCCCTCTCCTGGCTTTGCACAAAATCATAGAATGCCAGAGTTTCATAATGATTTGTTAGACTTAAAAAAAAAGTTAAAATAATCTTTTGTATTTCTGTTTCCTGAAAAAAAAAAGTTGGAATATCTATCACTGAGAAGACAGAGATTGTAGCACTTCAGATTAAACTTTCAGAATTAACTCCATCTCAAAATTCAATTTCCCTTTTACCACTCATTTTTTCAGTTCACACAAGAAAAATTCATATGAACAGCAACACCTTTTAAAATTCCTGTCACACTTCCTATTCAAACTGCTGCCATCTTAAACTATCTCAGACTGTGGGAAATACTGGAATGTTTAGGATGCAGTTGTTGTGTTGCTCCTAAACTGAATACAAGTGCTGAGTTCAGGCATATTTGACTTTAGACTTAGTCCTGTGGTTTCCTTTAAGCTTGATTTCTTTTGGAGATCTCATTGAGACTTGAGGAAAATTGTTTCAGTGGTTCCAGTCTTCCAGCTGCCTAAATTTGGAAAGATATAGATCAAAGTGAGATTAAGTTAATAAAAGAATCACTGGGAAATGGAAATAAAATGAAATAAAATAATAAAATATACAAACAAATAAAATATTTTTAAAGGAAACAAATTTTCCTTTGCATATATTTTAATAAAAAATTCTAGGAAATACACCCATGCTTTTTATATTCCTTCAGCCTTTTCCTGCACATTTTACTTGATAATTAGGTTGCTACATGAAAAGCAAAGAATGGTCCTCAATTTTAAAACACCTGAGCACATCCTCAACTTTCTGCATAAAACTACAGCCACATGAAGCCTTCAAAATAAACAAGACAGCTCCCTAATATAAATGCACATAGGCATGTTCACAGGTCTGTGTTTCAAGGTTTGATTGTTAATCATTTTTTATTTGTCCTAATTACATTTTTAATTGAAACATACAAGAAAAAAATGTGTCAGGTTCACTCTTGACTAATTCACACTCAATCATTTTAACACACACACACACAAAAAAAATATAAAACCCCAAACATTTACTTTTCAGTTGAATCCAAGCATGGATAGTTCCAGCCCCTCAAATTTATTTTGAGAAAGTTATGAGTGTCTGAGAAGAAAGGGGAGGGAATAGGCTGGAACTGACTCATGAATGCCAGATTGTGTAGCTAAATCCTGTTTCCCTCTGTTATTACAGAATGTTGCTCCTTCCCTGCAGATTAACAAATAAAGAAAAACATATACTAGAAAGATTCCAGCCTTATAGACACTGCTTATGACTGCTTTGATCTTTTCAATTTCAGAATTGTAAGTCTATTAAAGGTTTAGGATACTAAGAATCAGGAGCTAATCTTACATTAAAGTGATTTGAATCACAATGGTGTAAAATGTTGATACAACCATCTGTGCTATTTATTTAGATGCCACGCAAAGACCTCTTAAATGATGATCTCACTTCTCAGTACTTTGAGGGAACACACCTGAGTCTGGTTTCTTCCATCTGTAAAGAATTCACTGGGCTTCAGACCAGAGATAAAGTCAGGAAAAGCTTCATGAGATGTCCATGTCCATCACTCTCACTGCAGTTAGCTTGGCCTGCTACAGAAACCACAGAAACAGAGAATAAAACCAACAAATTAAACCCAACCAAAGCTGATATACACTGGGAACTGTCAGTGCTGTGTTTTTGGTAAATGAGTCTGGTTTCTGGCTGTACAAGAGGTATCACGTGAGTAATAACAGCTTTTCAGTGCTCTTTTTATAAAGAGTTCCTTGTAAAGGACAGATCAACTCTTCTGTCATCCATGAGATGAAAACGTCTCATGAAATGTATTAATGTGACTGCAGAAACCACATAATTAATGATAACTTACTTGATGATAACAAATCACAAAATTTGCTGTGGGAGTCAAAAGCCCTGATGTCAATCATTCATCTTAATTGAAATAATTTGCTGTAGAGTGTTTAGTTTTCACTGATGAATGGTGAACCCAAGTGTTCTATGGCTTCTAGGTCCAGGATTTAGGATTAAAGCACACAAGGTGTTGAGCAGACTGGTTCTTACCCTAAAGTGACTTGAGCACAAATGTGAGTGCTTTGCTGGGTTGCTCCCAGATGAGCCAGCACCTTCTGGGGACAAACCTTCACTGAGAACTGGAGAAGAAGCAAAAACTTGCTCTTCTGCTCCTGCATGCCCCAGGCTCCCACCTCAACTGTTAACACACAACGACTTCATTACACCAGCTCAACTTCACCCTCTTTGCTCTGATGGGTTGAATTCATCGGGGTGATGAAAAGCAAACAAGGTTTCAGACTTCCTAAACTCTGCCTTCTCAAGGAACCACAAACATCTGGAGAGGTGAAGATGCCACAGCCATCATAGTGGAAAACTGGGTTTGTCCTCCCCATGGAGAGTGGGAGAAACCCCAGTAACAGAACTCTCACTGTGGATTCCCTTCAGCTTGGTGCCCCTGAGCAGCACAAAGGAAAGGAGGCTTGAAAAAATACCTGAAAATCTCACGGTGAAGTTGTAAATATTTTGCCTTTCTTTATTATATTCTAATGTGTATATTTGATAAAGAAGCCATTTTCTAATACTGCTTTATTTTAATTGATGATATTAAATACAAGGGTAAACAGGGTGGGTTTGCTTGATTGGTTTGGGGATTTTTTTTGAGTTTTAGAAGTATCAGACAAATTGGTCTTTAAAAAAATCTCTTTATGATCACCTGGTATGTGACAAATATTATGACATCATTGTGTCTTGAAGAAGCAAACATTCATCACTATTAATTTCATGTGATTATAGGACTAACAATCTTTAAGCATGATATGGGGTCTGAACATCTCTGAAATTCAGTTACTGCAATTTTTTAAGAAATAACACAATCATGACTATGTAACTTCATGAATAAAATTTTTTTACAGATTTGTGGTTTCAAGTCATTCAGGAAAAGCATCTCCTTTGCATTTTTCCTGACTAAATAGAAGCCTTATCCTTTATCTGGCTTTGTTGCTAGTCTTTCAATATCATTAAAAAAAATAATTTATGTAACTCCGAAAAGACATATATGGTATGTAAGGAATTGTTTTTCAGCTCTTAAAACCATAATGGCTAAAAATGTTGCTTTGAACCCAAACCTGAAATCCTCAATCCAAACAAGAATTGATCCTGGTAATGATGCTGTGCTAGAACAACTTATTCCTTTATTTCATGTCAAGTGCTGCATGAATATTCCTGCTGCTCAAATAAAAAATACAAAGTTCACTTTGTCAATTTGTATTAAATTTCTCCTAAAAATCAGTATCTGAGCATCACATGCAGAATAAAAACTGAAATCACCCAGAAACAAAGCTGCATAATATACATTAGTTTCAAATTGGGAGCACATCTGTACAGATTTTTCAGAACTGACCTTTTCAAAACAATCTAAAAAAAAGAATGAGGAAATGATAGTAGAGGGTCATTTTACTTTAGGTTGTTACGAGGTAGTATAGTGATTATGTAAGAGTAAAATCTCCTTCCTTCACCTCCTACATCTACAAACTGCAGGTCCTCCCAAGGTCTGAGTGAGACAAAGACATGGAAGTCTATTCCAGCTCTTTCCATGACCTGATATCCTTTCATAGAAAATTATTGGGAAATAAAAGATGGTTCTGAGAAATATTTCAATTTTATGAGTTTCTAATTTAAAAAAAAATTGGAAATATTATTTTTCCACTTTCTGCCTGGCTTTTAAAGCCAGTGATATTTTCATATCTTTTTTCAACATTCCCATTTTTTTTTTTGATGAAAATCTGCAGCCAAACTTCTTCAGATGCCTTCCTTATTACTGAAAACATATTTATGTTTAAAGCAAAACAAATTAAAAAGTTGGAATGCAATATGAAAATAAATAACCAAAGAATTCTAAGCTAAAATCTGAATCAAATTTTTCAGAATGTTAAAAAAAGAGGAAGTGCCAATGTAACAAAACTTTGCGACTAATCTGCTCTTGCACCCTGGGCTGTTGCAGAGGTGAGAGGGTCCCTTCATAGGGTGGGAGATGAACATACAGTGCTTTGTTTATTGGATGACACAGATAAATTGTAGGTGACTACCAAAATGCAGAATTCACAATGTCATAGAATCTCCTGAGTTTTAAAAGACACACAAATATCATCACACTCCAGCTCCTGGCCCTGCACAGGACTCCAAGGTCCATTCCAAACCCTTAACATTCTATAATTCTATGGTTACTTCTGAATTCTTGCAGTGATTGCCCTAAGACAAAAATGTGTTGCACACACACAGGCTAAGACTAAGGAATTCAGGACATACTTTTAATAGGAATTTTTGCAAGTACAATACAGATTTGAAACATTCTCTATTTCATCTAGGATGAGTCATTTGAGTTTAGCTTTTGGGGAGAAGTTATAGCTGCCATTGGAGGTGGGTGGCTGCAGTCAAGCCCAGCCTGTGTCTGCAGTTCCTTGCAAAAGCATTGATCCTTATGATGCTTTAGGGTCAGGCATCACTCCCAGTAACCCACATATGACACCAGCAGACACGGCTTCTCTTCCAAATTTCACTTCCAATCCTGACCTACCTATGCGTTCAAGTATAAAACTTTTTGAAATGACTGCTAGAAACTGCAGGTTATGACCTAAAGATTCCTCTTCTAATAAAAATGAAAACACCAACCCAGCAACAGCTGCTGTTAACAAGTTTCAGATGCCCAACATCTGAGTAGGTCTGATTTAGAATAATGGCAGCAGCTTTCCTTGTGAAACAACATCAACAGAACTGGTGGTTTTCAGTCACATGCCCTTGATCCTAGGATTTTTTTTTTCCACTTTTTTTCCCCAAAAGTTTACTGGAGTTAAGATTCATCAAAAGAGAGATAAAACTCCAAAGAATCCTTTCTAGGTTATACGCAAAATTCAGTAACTCCTGAATAATGGAAGTGTCATAAAACTCACAGTAGAGGCTGAAGACTTTGGGTGAGTGAAAATATCAGGAAAAAAAGCCATAGAAATATGCTTTTGAGGTAAAACGTTTCTGATAAGATTTAAATCCCAGGCTGAGTTGTGTCTCCTCCCTGGTGAGTTACTGTTGTGTTACTGCTCTCTCCCTGCAGGCAGGACCCTGTGAGGAGATCCCAGTCTGCTCCAAGGTGAACCTGCTGCCAGATCTCATCTCACGAATCCTCTAATGAAACTTTTGGCTTCTAAACTTTCAACTACAAGCTAGAACTGAGTGAGAAAACCCAGCTTTGCTGGGCAACAAAGAAATAACTAAACATTTTGAGGGCAAACCTTGTCCCCTTCTGACCATGTCCTTGCCTGTCAAACCCTTTTCCCCCTGCTACTCAGCTGCAGGCTCTTTATTACACCACTTGATACCTACCTGGATCACTGATGTCCAGGGAAATTATGAAATAAAATAAATAAAAATTTTTCTTGTACTGTAAGTAGTTTTGCATTCCCTGACAGTGATGAAGCATTCTGTGCCTGGGTGTACATAGTGTATTTCCAA
>VWYE01013797.1:5393-76983 GCA_013398995.1 Alaudala cheleensis
TTTTTTTTTTTGGTTAGTGGCAAAGCCAGTTTGAGAAATTCCAGCCGCCGCCCCTCCAGTTGTGTCAATACAGCTGTGCGGGGAGCCGGGATGGCTCACACGGGCACACGAGGGGAATAATTGGGAGGAAATGTTTGTGTCCACCTGGCTGGTGTCAGCACTGCGGTCAGAAGGAGCCCTGTGCCGCAGAGAGGACACAAAACTACAGGGAGTGAGCAGCCAGGGGGTGGGAAATCCTTAAACCCTCATTCTCCGCAGTGAAAACCGCATGAGCTGAGAGCCCGATGGGCATCCCAGCCCATCCCAGGCACCTGCAGGTCACACACACCTGAGCAATGGCCAGCACAGGTTCTCCTGGGTGCACGGACACCCTGCAGGCTGCCCTTCCATGGAATTTGTAAAAGAGATTCCACGGGGATGTGAATCCCAAGAGAAATTCAGAGATTTCTGATGCACCTTTAGGCTCCAGAGGGACTTTGCCCTCGGAGAACTCGTGGTCAGTGAAGCTGCAACTTCCCTGGGAGAAGCACCAGGGTGTGGGTGACTCTAAACAGAGTGAGAAGTGTCCCTGGCAGACCCACACGGCCCCACCCCGGGGTGAAAGGGATAAGCCACGTTGCTGACACAGCACAGAAACTCAGCTCTTGAAGAGACCCTGGAAGGATGGAAATAGAGGATGGAAAGGCTCAGTGGGTGCTAAAGAGGCCAAAGGCAGAAGGTCCAGGAAAAGCAGAGTGTCCTGCAGAGAGGTGACCATGCTGGAGAGTGTCTGCTGACAGAGGGGACCTGATCCCTCCTGGGGGGCAGCAGGCAGGAAGGAGAGAAGGGGGTGCTCCCACCCAAAGGACTCACCCTCAGCCCTGAGCTGGGGTTTAGGCTTCTTTCAGCCTCGCTTTTAGCCAGGAACTGAATGCATGAGAGACAACTTTCTTCTTAAGACTCAGGTGTTTATTCATTCTTATCTCCATTACAGTCTCACAAGTGGTGAGTTCTGCACACTCACTAACTGAGCACAAAATGGAGATCCTTCTCCATCTCTGCCACATCCTTGTCTTTTCAAGGACAAATCACCCAATTATGAAATGACACCGAAATTATTTTTATTTTGAACCCAATAACGTACTACTTGTGGTCTGCATTGTGGACTTTTCTAACCAATCACAAAAACTACCCAAACCCATGAAGAAGAAAGTGAAAAGAAGGACTCAGACAACACCTTAAATCCTCCATCTTGGCTCACACACATTATTGGGTACTAAAATCTTAAATCTAAGTTTTTCACCCTGTGAGATCACACACTTCTAATCAAACCCCACACCCACAATCTCAGTGCTCTCACTCAGTGTTGGAAGCCTGTTCCAAGGCCTCAGATCAAATGCAGTGTTCTCTTGTGGGTCAGTGCCTGTGAGCACAGAAAACCCCAAATTCTCAGCTTTTAGGATTCCTACAAGAGGCTGGACTGGAGATCCCCACAGGTCCCTCCCAGTCACCACTGCTGTGAGTCACTGATTTCAAGAATTCAGAATATTCCTGTGTTTTCCAAGACCTGGCATCATTTGGTCCCCAAGACATCAGAAAGTGGCACCAGCACAAGAATGAAGGTCCATCACCTCTCCAGGAGCAAGCCAGGAAAGCAAACCTCTCATCCTGCTATAAATGATGTAACTTCAAGCTGAAACCATGGGAGCTGTATGGATGTGTGGGAAAAATTCCCTGGTGCCATGAAAATAATGGGTCCACAAATGTCAGAGAAACCCAGGAAATTAGAAGGATAAAATCACCATCCTGGGGACCAGCAGTGGCTTCATGAGCAGACAAGATGGCCTGGTGGAACCATGGGCCAGAACAGCTGGGTCCATGTAAAAACTGTGTTTTTAGTAAATGCTGTCTGAGAGAAGCAGTTCTGCAAGAAAACCACACTGAATTTGGTTGGGTTACCCATCCCTGAGACTCTGGGATTGTTGCTCTGTGCTGAGTACCAGGGTTTTATAGCCAAATTCATGAAATGCAGCAAATTAAAGTTATTGTGACTGAAATCAAAACTGATCCCTGCTTTTTGTTGGCAAAGCTCAAGTACATCCTGATGGACAAGTGGGAAAGGGGCTCGAAATCAAGATGCAGCCAAGGAGTTCAGTGTCACATGCGTGTGTCAGAGGAGAAGCAGCTGGGATCTGCCCAGAGCAATGGGTTAAAAAGCTCATTGGTTTCTCCAGGGCCCAAGAAAATGGTGCTAGGAGTTTGGAAATTAGCAGTGAAGATAAAAAGAGAAAGATGAGTGAATTTGAGAGAATCCTGCGAGCATGAAATGAGCCTCTCCAAATGGGTTTTTACACAGAACAGTGAAAAAGTGAGTGTAACCAACTCACTTTTTTTTTTTTGTCAATGAGCTTTGGGCTCATTTGGGTTAATATTTGGCAGAAATGAGCACTTGGGCAGCAATGAATCCTGTGTGATTTGAGAGGAAGGCTGTGATTCCTGTTCCTTGCACTGTGTTTCTGTTGGACATTGCCACTCTGGGTTGTAGATGCAGACAAAAAGGAGGATGCACAGGGATGTGCTTCCAGGACACAGCCCCAGAGCAGGGACCAGCAGCTCAAAAAGCCAAAACTCAGCCAAGCCAGCCCTAGTTCAGCTCTGGGGATGCCCCCATTCATAAGGAATGCTGGTTTATCACTAACTCAACCCATAATGAACCATAAAATACTTTAGCTCTGAGCTGGATCTCACAAGTTGCTCTCAGTTTTGCACCAGACCCAGGGCAGGGACTTCCTAAGTGAACACTCAGGTCATTGGCCTGTGCCCTGCTGTCTGTAGGGCACAATTTACCTTTCTGCTTGTTCCAGCACGTGCTGATGGCTTTGTACCCATCCTCACACAGCATCACACATGGTTTTACACTGAAAATTAATTTTAATGCACATTTTGTTTCAACCCTTGATAGGAAGCGAATGTTTTGCAGCTCAGGTCTTTGAGACAGAAAGATAATGACAATTTTTTGATTGTATTTTTCCTTGAGATTAAAAGTGTTTTAGTTTCTTGTCATCCAGAATTTCCTGCCAGTGACCACATCTGGTCCACGTACAGTTACAGAAACAAGTCAGGCTGCCAAACACAGCTTTGGCAATCACCAGGCCCAACAGAAACATTTCCCAAACAGCCCCCTCTGACATTTGCTACCAGATTTATTTCCCATTATCTGGCTCTGCTGATGGGCTGTAATCTCCATTGATTTGGTTTTTTCCCATCAAAACCAGGAGTGCACAACGCTGCCTGTGGGCAGCACTCACAGCCTGGCTGTTCCCTGGCTGCTCAGGGCATGGTCCTTGTTGTGATGCCTTGGAGTGGCTCCCTGAAACAGAGTCTGGACAAGATTAAGAGAATAAAAGCAGGTATTTATTGAAGGCCTTCCATGGATACTCCTTGGGCAGTCAGAGCCTCCCAGAGGCTGCACCCAAGATGAAAATGGTCACGAGTTTTTCAGACAATTATAAGTTTGGTGCATTTACATATCAAGGGTTAGTTGTCCAATTACAGCTTCAGGTAATGAAGTTATCCACTCCAAGTCTGCTCCCCACAATTCACTGTTGTTTAAACCTCTTGGGGCCTGAGTCAGTGAGGTGTCCTTGAGTTACAGCCCTAGAGAGGAATTGTTATGTCTGAACGAAAGGGGAGAGCAGCAGCTGACAGGCTCTGGAGCATTAGGGTTACACACCAAAGCAGCACAGGAGCTGAAAAATAGAAAAGCTAAATCCTGAGATATCAACTGCACCCCTCCTCACTGGGCTGGACAGGCCAGGCTCCATCCTGCATCACCTGCAGATCCTCCTCCCCTCCTGGCTGCTGTGGTGAGAGCTCTGGAGACCCCAGCCCGACCCTCACACTGGGAAATGGAGAGAGGGACTCAAAAGCATGGCTGGAGGTTCTGCTGCCCTCCTCCCACTGCCACAGAGCCTGCAGGAGCTCCCAGACCCAGGCAGCTGAGAGCAGGAGGGTGCTGTCCCCCAGGAGCTGCTCACCCAGGGAGCTGCCTGGTGTTCCCACAGCTCCTCCTCACCCAGCCTTGCCCAGGTGTGTTGGTTGAACCCGTCTGACCAAGCCCAGCACGTCAGTGTTGGGACATGCAGGTGCACCAGGCTGGGAGCTGCAGCCATTCCCAGCAGGAATGGGCTCTGCTGGGTGCAGCCAGGTCCCAGCCAGGCTCTGGAATCTGGCACAGGCAGTGCTGCAGCTCTGCAGGCCTGGGCACACTGAGATCAGTTTGCTTAGTGTGGCCTTCTTAGCATGGAAATATGAATTTCCACAATAAAAGCACACATGGGGTTTGATTGGCAGCCTGGAAATAGCCAAAACCATCAGTGCAGTGCTGCACTGGCTGCTGAAGGAACCAGGAATTGTTGTTTTGGACTGTGCACGTCTCGCAAGATTTGAATGTGAGTAACCCCAGGAATGTGTTTTTCCATCCATTAGATGTGCTTTGCTGCCCTGCTCTTGATGTTGGTATCTCTTGGAGCCAGGCTGAGCAGACGTGCCTGCACTTGTTCCACCAGGCTCCTTCTGGGCCTCTGGCTGAGCTGAGCTCTCACAAGGCAGGGAGGGATCCCTGCCAGCTCTTCTCCTCAGACACCTTGCCCACCTTCAGCAGAGCTGAGCAGAGCACGGGGGTTTGCAGAGCTGCCAAGGATGAGCTCTATCTCCTGCCCTGGAGGGAGAGGGAACAGCTATCCAAACAAGTTTGTACACACATGAATTTGTAATGTGCTCCTGCTTTGGAGCTGTGGCGTGGAAGAGCCTGGAGAGGCTTGTGAGGATCACAGCCCTGCCCCAAGGGGAGCACGGGGCAGGCAAGCACAAGGCTCTCCACTGGCATTTGGCTGCCCCAACCCAGCCCCTGCTGCTGGGTCTGGGAGCAGCAGAGCCACACGGAGCTGTGAGGACACAGAACAGCTCCAACTCGGTGAGTTGGTGTCTCCTGTATCTACCTGGCCCCGCAGGAAATTCCTAACGAGGTGCCAATAAAGCTGCCAGGGAGTGCACACGGAGCCTGTTTTGGGTGCATGGAGCAAGGCAGGGGGTGATCTCAGATTGCAAACATTTTAAGGTTCCATATCTGAAGAGCAAACCACACTCTTTTGCCAAGAGAGAGGCAGCAGGTTTTACCAGCACCAAGAATAAAGTAAATGTCAGTAATGACCGTGGTTAGGCCCCAGGGAAATGCTGCTTTCAGACGTGCTGCTGGCTTCTGGATCATCCTGGGAAAACTGAGGGGAGTGCGAGACACCCCACCAGAAATCAGAGTCCAGCTCAGGGCATGACTTCCCTGCAGCATCTCCCTTCCCTGACCAAGCCACAGTTCCTCAACTACAGCTGTGAGCAGAGACACCACCTCTAAAGGCACACTGGGGGATAATCAGGCACCAAAGCAAATTCTACCCCTGAGAAATCTCCCTGGAGGAGCGAGACACAGAGACTCATTAACAGTGTTCACCTTCCACAGCAGTTAAATTCACATTTGCCATGACCCTGAGGACCAGAGTGGGCAATCAGCCTTGCTGGGCACCAGCACCCACCCTGGCACCACCTCCTTCCACTGCCCTCACTCAGGCAGCCTTGCTTTGTACCCTGACAGGAAAGCTCCTGTGCATGGCACTCCAAGGATGAGTTTGCTTCCCACCTCCAGTGGGATCCCAAACAAAATGGGTTTATTTGTTGTCATGAGTTGTGTCTCCACCCCCTGCTCTGCCCCAGAACTGTCCCACCTTCCTCAGGAGCTTTGGTGTTTCCAGGTGAGTTGCTGGCTGATGGGAATCTCCCCAGCTCCCAGCCCTGTGCCTGCCAGAAACTGCTCCTGGGAACCCCCAGCCTGATGTTTAAAATGGGACACAAATGCATTCAAGCTGAGTGATGAGTTTACTGTGTAATCAGAAACTGCTGATGAAAGAAAACACAGGCTTTGAAGGTCCCTGTCACAAGATCAGCTCCTGACTCCTCAATGTCACCCTCTGCCAAAGCTGTCCAGGGCACTAATGCAGGGGTTGCCCAGTCTGACCATGATGCTCCATCCACTGGGAGCTGAGTCTTGCCCTGCCTGAAAACAAATCTACAAAAAAAAACCCCCAAAGGACCAGTCCCTGGCCTGATCCCACAGGATCCAGAGGAGCTGCACACACCCAGCCAGTGGCCAGGGAAACGTGGGCACCCTGATGTGCCACAGCCTCAGCCACAACTTCTCCCTGCCTTTCCTTCAAATTAGGATCTCTTGCTCTGTGCCATGTGATTTCTGAGTTCTCTTCCCATTCCCTTCCCCTACACCAACCAGCAGCCTCCTCCTTTTCTGCCTGGCAGTCTGGGACACCTCAATTTCCTGTCCCATCATTTTGAGAGCACCCAACACAAGCATTTCCAGTACCTTCCCTGCTTTGTTCCCCACCCAGACACTGCCCTGTGGATTGTCCAAGCTTTATCAGCACTTTCCATATCACACAATTTGAGAAATGGTGACTGTTCACCCACTGAGTGTTGTCATGTGCTGCCAGCTCAATTCACCTCTGGAGAAGAAAACTGATATCAGGGATCAGAGAATCACAGAACATCCTGAGCTGGAAGGGACCCACAAGGAACAGAGAATTTCTAGCCCTGCCCAGACCCCCACCAATCCCCCCTGGGCATCCCTGAGCAGTGTCCAAAGGCTCCTGGAGCTGTGGCAGCCTCGGGGCCGTGCCCATTCCCTGGGGAGCCTGGGCAGTGCCCAGCACCCTCTGGGGGAAGAACCTTTCCCTGATATTCAGTCTAAACCCCCCCCAGTGAGGCAGGTAAACATCCCGTGCCCCCCTGTTCCCAGAAGAGGGGGAGAGCCCATGTTTCCCTGCTGGGTTTCCCTGCCAGCACCTCTGCCCAGCCCCATCCCACAGCTGGGTGTGTGTGCACCCCTTTGCTGTGCTCTGCAGGGCAGGAGCAGCTGCTGCTCCTGTGACAGCAATGACAGAGCCCAGCAGGGCCCGGTGCTGCCCCAGGACCTGGCTATGGCAGTGACAGGAGGGGAGGAGGACAAGAAGACACCCCAACAAAGGGGAAATGGGTGCAGCCATCCCTTCAGCTGACCCAGCTCCATTTGCAGCCCAGGAGGAATTAGCATGATTGGAAACTCAGCCCTGCTCCTGTGGGACTGGCTTCAGCACAAATGGCTGATCCCAGATGGATTTTGCTCAGGAGTGTGATCTGCTTGAGCTGCCCTGGCCAGGGGCATTTGTTGTGACACACAGCCCTGGCAGGGGGATGCTCACGAGCAGCTTCTGGCACAAAGGAATGCTCCCACTCTTCCCACACTGGTGCAGAGCAGAGTAAATCCTCTTTGATCAATGCAGAATCCAGTGTAAAACAGGAGTATCCAGCCCAGGCCATTTAATTCTCCAAGATATAAGCAGGCTCATAATCTTCATCAGCGTTGCTTCCTGCTTGAAATGCTTTTCATTAGCTGCTCATTCAGTGAACACAACCACTTCTGCTGCCTCAGCAAAACACATGCCACACTTCTTGCTCAGCAGCAGAAGGCAAACATTTTATTGCATTTTAATCACTGGCAGTTTCAGCAGTTGCTTCCTGCTCTCTGTGTTTCTCCCACCCATCCTACTGAGAAGCCTCTATAAACTTTGATTGCTTGGCCAGAGCAACACGGGACCTCCTCAGCCTCCAAGTCCTGGGGGAGCTGAAGGTTGAAAGCTTGGTGATCTCAGTGGCCTTTTGATCCTGCTGTGGAAGAAGTGAGACAGGCTGAGCACAGCTGATCAGCTGCAGAGCTTGGCTGCCCTGCTGAGACCTTTGCTATGTCACCAGACTTGCTGGAAAATTCCATGTAAAATTTCTTCTTCTGAAAATAATGATTTCTCTGGAGCTGAAATGTTTCAGGGGAACATTTCAATGACCAAGGTAAAAAAAAAAAAGATGGTTTGAATTGCAAAATGAGAAAACCCACTGATGGTGTGCCTTCTCCCAGCTCAGCCACTGAGGAAGCAGAAATGCTCCATGGCAGCAGAGCAGCCCATGGACAGGAGAGGGTGAAGGTTCACAGCCACTGTCAGAACATGGTTCAGGCTTATTCTGACCCTTCAAGAACTGATGAGTGACCAGAGAAAGGCTGATGGACCTTGGCTGATTGGGTCCAGCCCAGTGATGGGATCTCTCAGCTCAGAGTCCCTGCCAGCTCTGAGGTGATGCCCAAGGCCAGGCCCTCTGAAGTGGTCACCCACAGACCACTCCTTCCCCCTGCCCTGCAGTGTGTGACCCCTGCTCCTCTCCCAGATCATCCTTCCTTGTGCCTCTGAGTCACAACGAGTGTTTCAAAGAAAATTTTGGTGCCTCATTTCTTCATTTTCCTGTGTCTGGGGATTTTCCAGCCTCTGATCCACACTCCTCACTCTGTTGCAGTGCAGCTCATCCTCCTCAGTTCTCCTCACTTGGGCCTGATCCTCAATGTGCTGTAATTTGCTCACATTGAGGTCAAAGCCCCTTGGTTTGTTCTGCTGCAGCACCAATGGAAGGAGGGCAGGAGATGGGGCAGGGGTGGGTGTCAGAGCCCCCCACCAGCTGCTGATGAGCACCCAGCAGGCTGGGAGAGGGCTGCCAGAACCTGCCACTGCCCAGGGATGGGACCCAGGACTGCCTGGGGCAAGGGCAGGGGGCCACCAGCATCCCACCAGCAACATCAGCATCCCACCAACATCCCACCAACATTCCACCAACATCCCACCAACATCCCACCAGCAACATCATCATCCCACCAACATCCCATCAGCAGCATCAGCATCCCACCAACATTCCATCAACATCCCACCAGCAGCATCAGCATCCCATCAGCATCCCATCAGCATCCCACCAGCAACATCATCATCCCACCAACATCCCATCAGCAGCATCAGCCTTTTTCCTGCTGGGACACCCCACTTAGTTTCAGCAAAAAAAAACAACAACCCATTGACCCCCATTTACCCGGTGAAAACGACTGACAGGATCAGGTCCAGGTTGTGGCCATCAGCTGTGCCTCACCCTGTGCAATTCCCTAGAGAAGAGGGTAAATTGGGCACAGAGACCGCTGGGGGAGGAAGAACAAAGGCGGGTCCCTTCCCTTCCCGCGGTTATCCGGGGTCCGTCACTGCCTCGAGTAACTCGATCCCTGTCCCGGCCCTGCACAGCCGAGCTCCAGGATTCTGTTCCAGGGTAACCCTGAGATCATTTCTCTGGAGCCTCGCGGGATTCCCCAAGCGGCGCTTTCGGGAGGGGATTTTGCTGACTCTGCAAAATAGCCCAGGGTGGGATGTGGGGGGCAGCCATGGACCCCCAGACTCCCAGGTTTTTCTTCCCCTGAGCTCCCAGACTGCCCTTGTTGAAGCTGTGCAAATGCAGGGTTTTCTCCCCTGCCCGAATTTTGCCACATCTCCCTCCTCCCCCGCTGCACCTCAAGGTCGCACCGGGAGGGATCTGATGGAAGGGAACAAGGGAACAGGGAGGGAGAAAAGCCCAGCGAGGTGAAAACTGATCCCTGCTCCTTCCCTCGGCCCCAGGATCTTCCCACCTTGAACCCTGGACGCTTCTGAGGTGGTTGTGGAAGGAATTGTTCATTCAGGTGTTCTAAGAACTGGCTGTCTTTTGTCGGGAGAGCGGATGGGAAGGCTCCTTAAGCGAAGGGTTGTGTAACCCCGGCGTGCTGCAGTGCTCCCGCTGGAAGGTGATGGGAACCTGAGCAGAAAACAACCTTTGGAATGCTCACCTGGACACAGAAGGGCTTCACTGAAGCCCTGACTCCCCCTCACAACCTGGTGGCTGCTTCTCCACCCTAAGAGAGAGACCTCTAGTTCAGGATAGGATCCTGCACCACTCCAAAAACCATCCCAGGCACATGGTGTGATTTTTGGGGTGTCTTGTGCAGAGCTGGGAGTTTGACTTCAGGGCTCCTTGTGGGTCCTTCCCAGCCCAGGGCATTGTGTGGTTCTGTGTTTGCAGTGTGGGACATCACAACACCCAGCACTGGAACAATCAGCCTCTCCCTGGCTGTTGGAGACACTATTGTTAGCAGCAGTAATCCTGTGCTACAGGAGCTCTGAGGGATTAGGAAGGAAGAGCTTTCTCCCTGCGTTCTGGGGATTGCACAGTAAATTTCCACAGGCTGCTGTGCACTGAGGTGAGGGTTTCTCAGCCACAGCACTCCTGGAACTGCTGCTACAGTTGTGGGCTCTTTAAACAACACAGGAGTCAAGAAGAAAGTTGTGCCACTATCAAGTGTAAAACTCAAAAAACGGCTGTTTTTTTTTTTTTCCAGAACAGTGGTAGGGCCAAAATCTGCTTTTATAATAATTTTGTTTCTGTTGCTTGGATTTCAAGCAAGGGTTGCTTTCCTAGGAGCACAGGGTGGCTGGATTCTTCAACAATGAGTTTCAGCGTTGCCAGTCATTGTCAAACCTCCAAAGTATGAAATCAGATTAAAAGATATTCAAGAATTGAAAACACGTTGGATCCTATTTTGCCTACTCCATTCTGCCCTCACTTGTGTTCCCAAGCTTTTGTCTGCTTCAGCTAACCTGAAAATAAAGAGATTTGCCTCCACAGTGGGTTTGTGGTGGGAAACCTGTGCCTGGTGTAGTTCCTTCCCTGTCCTACTGCACCAGGGTCTCTGCTCATCATCCAGCCCCTGCCCTCAGGCATCCTCTCCCCACTGGAAAGGCACAGCCAGACAAGCCCCAGAGAGCCTTGGACACCCAGCTCTGACACCTGCAGGGACAAGAATGACATCTCCCTGTGTGCCTGGCTCCCATGGATTTGGCTTTATTGGAATTTGGAAAAGCAGCAGTCTGGCCAGAGTCCAGCCAAGGCTGAGTGTGCAGTGTCTTCATTTGGAAGCAAAACCCAGCAGGAAGGATGGGTTTTTTTCAGGTTTTGTAAGGTAAAATTGATTTAAACACTTCTGCCCGTGGTGAGTAGCCAGGATTGATCTGTCTCCACAGAGGCACCAAGGAGGGCACACACTCAAGGAGACACATCCTCCTTCATGCCATGGATGTTCTTCCCCACTCATTCACATGGGTGTCAAGCACAGCCTTGTCCAAGTTTCCCCTTGGCAGCGTGACTGGAGCTGTTGTCTCCAGTCCTTATCACTCTTATTTTCCACGGGGCTATAACAGGAGATGGAGCAGTGGCATGTGACAGACTGATTTAGGCCCTGCTGAGAGGATGTTTACAGAACTGGGACACCAGTGACGTGTTACAGACAAGCAGGATGTCTTTGCTCCTCTAACTCTGTGGCTCAGCAGAGCTTAACCTGTTTGCTCCTTCCATAAATGTCCCAGAGAGATCCATGAGCATCTCCAGGCGTTTCCCACCAAAGTTCAGCCAGTGTTGTTGCTCTCAGGGGTTACAGGAATGTCCTGGGCCAGTGCCATGCCTGGCATCATCATAATGGCAAAAAACACATCCAGAGATTGGTTCTGGTTGTGCAGGTGTAGTACAACTTGATTTCCCATTTCTTTTGGGAATTTCAGCAGCAGCTGTGAGAATTCATCTCTTCAGAGCCTTAGGCTGCTTACAGCTGCAGGTGCTTCTGTCCCTTTCCTGGGCAGGAGTACAGCCCTTCTGGTGAGAAACACACCTGGTCATCCTCATGTTGCATCCTGAGAGTTAGAAATTTTCCCTGTGAGCGTGTGTGAGTGCTCCAGCCAGTGCTGATGGAAGCAGAGAGGATGTGAGGCAGCCAGTGAACCCAGAATAACTCCAGAAATTATTGCACTTTGCACTGAGAAATGACCTGGTGCCTGATTGCTCTGACCTGAGCCCAAATGAAGGCTGTGGGGTGGTCCCTGCACCATCAGGGTGTGGCACAGGGCAGGGGCCAGGCAGGGCTGCAGGGACAGCAGCTCTGAGCCCCAGTAAAGCACCAAGAAAGGGTTTGGAAGTTCCCAGAGCTGGTGCTGTGCTTGGGTCACTTGGCCAAGTCCTAAGCCAGGTCTCTGTCCCTGCAGTGACAGGAAGGTTCTGAGGCCAGGATGTGCCACAGCAGTGCCAGGCAGCTGTCAGAGATCACATCCACAACCTGCCAGCCCCGAGTGTCCCCAGCTCCACCCTCCCGACATCCCTGGCAGGATGTTCCCATGACACCTCACAGACATTAACTGCACATCACCCAGCCTGTTCAGCTCCCACCAGGCCTCCAGCTCTGCCTGTGAGCAGCACCAGGAGGGAAGGAAGCAGCTGGTTCCCCTCTCAAAGGCTGTGCCTTGCTCCATTCAGACACGGGCCACACCTGCCCTCTCTTAGACCTTGCTCCTTCCCAAGGGAATTTGCTGATGTGAGTGCAGGAGAGGCAGGAAATGTAAAAATTCAAGACCTGCTGGTGAGAGGAACTCCCTTAACCTTGCCTATCCCAGGGGATGCAGCCAGGAGCTGCAGCCCAAGGCATGCCATGGCCCAGGGCTGCAGTGCTGCAGTCTGGAGTGACAAACACTCCTGAGCTGCATCCAGGGCTTGTGGCCTCCCAGCCAGCCAGGGCCTGAGTGCCAGGGGCCACTGCAGACAAAGAAACTGCTCCCTAAAAGACCTGTGATGTCTCATGTCTGGTTTTCACCCCTGCTTGGTCTGTTCTGAAGCAGCACAGGGCACTGCAGGCTCAGTTCTGTCTCCACATGTGCTGGTACAGGCTCTTGCACATTTGCTGATGCTCAGCACCTGCCAGAAGCCTCCTCTCAGTCCCTACCCCAACACTCAACCTGAGCTGTTGAGCAAGAGAACACAAAATTTAGCAGGTGTCCAAAATTTTCCTTGTTGTTACGTACTGACATTGTGGAAGTTCCTGTCATTCCAGAAATAGCTGGGGAGGTTTCAAAGCTCCCTCAAGTGCTGGCTGATCTCATGAATGTCTCAGGTGAGTGACAAGCTCAGTTCCTACTGCTTGAGCTGCACTGGTGACACCTTTGCTGTGGGAGATGTGCCCACAGTAACTCCCAGAGGAGCTCATGAAAGGCCTTTGGAGGAGCTCATGGGCTGTGAGTGGTGGAGGAGGGAGAAGATGAAGCTGTATTAGACACAAAGTGATCACAAGCTGCTTACACAGAATGCCCATAGAAAGGTGAAAGGATGATAAAACAGGTGTGGGAGACACAGCAAGGTGTCAGCTAATCCCCTTCCCACACACTGGTGCTTCTGGCACTTACGACCTTGTCTGGCCTGGATTTAAAATCCTCTCACACTGGAGTCACAAGATTTTCCCCACCATTTGCTCTTCCTGCTGGTCAAAAGGTTTCCACTTGTGTTGAACCAAAACATTCTTTTTTTATAGTTTATTTTCACTTCTTCTCTTCTTTTTGCCCATGAACACTTGTTGCCTTCAGCTTTGTGCAGACTTTCCTGTTGAAATATGTCTCAGCAGCTGTAGAAGCTGTGCCTGCCATTGTAAAACATCAAACCTGCATGAAAATGGTTTCCCTAAGGCTCCACCTTTCATCAGTACACACACATCCACATGCCAGCACTCTCCTCTGAGTATTTTGGGAAGTTCCCTTGCTCCACCATGGAAGGAGACTGGAGATCTGCCTGCCCCAGGCAACATGACCAGCTCTCCCCAAAGTGGAGTGGGATAAGAAGTGGAATTAAGATGCCAGAGCCCAAAGGGAAGCAGGGTGCAGTTCAGCTCCTGTGTGAAATGGCTGAAAGGCAGGGAACTGATGTGAGCAAGTCATGCCCAGCTCCATTTAGAAGCACTGGAGGCAAAAAAAAAAAAAAATTTAAAAAATGCACAAGTGATTCATTTGGTTCTGACCTACCTGTCAGGCAGGTGAGTCGTGCCCCAAAAGTGCTTCATTCCCTGTGTGGAGCCTAAGCTGGTCTAGACAGCTCACCCAGAGGGAGGCAGTGACAGCACCTCCCACATCTCTGAACAGGGGGGAAAAGCTTTTAAGCCAAGCTGAGAAGCTCCAGCACCAAAGCCTGGCCTGGCAATACTGCCCAAGCCTGAGCAACAGAAGGATCAGGGTTTGCTCATCTTGCAACTTGGAAAACATCCCTCTGCACCTTGATTTTTGCTCCTTGTTTTCTGTTTCAGTAACCTCTTTATGTGGAGTCCAATCACTGGGTCCCTGCAAGTTTCAGTTGTCCTTAAACTGCAGAAAAACTGTGATGGAATGGAATGGAATGGAATGGGATGGGATGGGATGGGATGGGATGGGATAGAATAGAATAGAATAGAATAGAATAGAATAGAATAGAATAGAATAGAATAGAATAGAATAGAATAGAATAGAATAGAATAGAATAGAATAGAATAGAATAGAATAGAATAGAATAGAATAGAATAGAATAGAATAGAATAGAATAGAATAGAATAGAATAGAATGTTTCATTTGGAAAGGACTTACAATGATCAGCCACTGCAACAGCCCAACCATTTCAGGGCTGACCAAATGTGAAGTGTTTTTAAGGGCACTTAAAAGCCCCCTAAGGGCACTTAAAGCCTCCTAAACCCTGCCAGGCCTGGGCACCCACCAGCACCCAAGGAAGCCTGTTCAGTGTCTGACCACCCTCTCAATAAAGAGATGTTTCCTTAGCTCCAAACTTCTGATGCATCCTGAAATCATCAGCAATACTGGCTCTTGGCTGGGCACACTGTGAGGGAGGCAGAAGAAAAGCTCACTGCCAATCCTGCAGGAGGATAACTGGTGTTCCAGACATGTCTCATGGGTGAGGGGTGCATGTGTGAGAGGGGCACTGGCAGGGGGAGCTGCTCTCTGGAGGCAGGATGGCTCCAGAGCTGCCAGGCATTTGCCCTCAGTGATGTGCCAGCCAAGCTCCTGGGCACTGGAACTGGTGCCAGCACAAATCCAGACTGGCTGCTCTTTAAGAAGGCGAATATCCCTGATGGGGAGCTTTTATGGTACCCCTCGAGGGAAGTTAAACACACATTTGTTCTTAAAGATGGAAGAGAAATTTAATGAACACTTATTGGGCAGAGTCTTAGTGCAATATGTAGAGTCTGAAAAGATGCATCACAAGCAGATTCCTCATGCACCCTTGCTCCAGCACCAGTTCCTTGCAAGGAGCCATTTAGTCTCTGGCACTTCTGCTTCCAGAGAGTTTAAATCCCTCCTTGCATTTGGCCCTTTGCCCTCTGTGCCAGATCAGCCCTTGGTCACAAACCTTCCCTGCTGAGCAGTTACAATCAGCATTTCCTTCAGTCCAGATCAGACCCTGGAACCAAGAATTAAGCCCATGTGTGTGTAAAGGAGAGCAGGCTGTGGGATGTTCTCATCTCCTGTGACCACACTGATGACCCAAGAGCAGCTCCTGCAGCAGGGGGACAACTCTCCAGGAATCTGCCTCGTGGGGAATCAGCTCCAGCTCCAAGCTGAGACCATGATCCAGCTGGGAAATCTCTTGGGTTCTGTGCCCCACCTGCTTGGCCACCCATGGTCTGGGGTTTATTCCAAACCCCTGGGGCTGGATGTTTTCATCAGAACAGAGGATTAAACCAGCAGTGCAGGGCAGCTGCACACAGTGGGTGATGAGCACCAGAGCTGCTCCCAGGCCAGGCCACAGCCAGAGTGGCAAAGCCATGCTCTGAGCCAGTGAGATTTGCCCCATTTCATTAATTAATGACGTGGCTTAACCCCATCCTGATGGGCAAGAAAAGCTTTAAAATAGGGATTAAGTGAAGAGTCTGAGGAAGCACATCCTGGACTCCAGGCAGGCAGAGTTTACCTTTGAGAGAGGGAAACCCCCAGTGTAATGTCAGCAAGGATTCCTTCAGGAGGTTCTGTCACTGCCCAAAATCCAGCAGAATGCACTGGTCAGAGCAGCTGTGGCTGCCCCTGGATCCCTGGCAGTGCCCAAGGCCAGGCTGGATGGGGCTTGGAGCAGCCTGGGACAGTGGGAGGTGTCCCTGCCATGGCAGGGGTGAAACAAGATGAGCTTTGAGGTCCCTTTCAATACAAATCATTCCATGATTTTATGGTTCTATGACCTGGTGGTCCCTTCCCTCACACCAGGGACTTGTGGCAGCTCCTGAGGTGGGGAAGGTGTTTGCCCTGCATCTCCAGGTCAGGGCTGCAGGTGCAGGAGGAGGAGCTCTGTGCCAGCCAAGCTCCTGCTCAGGAGTTCAGGGGTTCAGGAGTTGTTCCCTGTGAGGAACAGGAGGCTCTGGAGGGCAGAGAGCTGGGTGAGATGTGTTTGGGCTGACAGAGAGGTGGCAATCAGACCTGGGGAGTGGCCTGCAAGCCATGGGAAGGGATCTGCCCAGAAGGTGAGTGGCACCACTGGCCTGCCAGCAGTGCTGCTGAGCCTGCCAGAGCAGCACCCCACAATGAGCATTTAAAGAACAGATTTTACAAATAACCAGAGTCCAAATTATGGATCAACAAACACAGCCAGATGGACACTGCTGCCTTCTGGACATCTGCAGCATTAATTGATGCTATCAGGGCTCAGCCACGCTGCCAAAACTGGAGGCACAGGCCCTTTGCCAAGGCCGTGCCCAGCACAACCTCCTGCTCTGCCACAAGGACAGAACAAACCAACCAGGACTCACATTGTGAGCAGGAACCTGTCCAGCCTTCCAGGGACAACCTGCCCTGAAAGACAGGCTTCAGGAAAACTCTGTCCTGCCAGTTGAACCATCTGTCTTGTACCAGTTTATTAATGAGCCACATTCTTACCTTTGCTCGTGTGGTTTTTCAGCTCTGCTGACTGAAAAAGCAGCTTTAAATTGACAAAAATGCTACCCTGGAAATCTGGCAGTGCAAATGATACCCACATCCACAACCTTTCCAGGTGTGAGTGAGTGAGTGAAACATTTCCCAAACTGCCAGGAGATCAAGCTGCCCATGACCTTGCTATCAAACTCTTTGAGCCTCCAGAAACACGTGGTGGATGCAGCCTGTCTAACAGGGCTGGTGTCACTGCACAAGGAGCCCTGAACATGCCCAGGAGCCACTGGAAGAGCATCAGTTGGCCCTGGTGCCCACAGTGGCAGGAGCTGTTGCTATGGTAGAGGTTCGTTTTTCTTGTTCTTGCTGAGGACAGGATGAATTAGACATGGGAAACAAAAGTTTGAGTTCAGACTTGGTGATTTATTATATCTTATCTATTTATAGAATATTTATACACTCACGAGCCCTTAACTCTCACCAGCTGCTAAAAAAAGTGGCAAAATGGCCACTACTGACTTTTCCAAGGTCTTTTAAGTACTATTTACCCAATAATGAGATGACACCTCTATTATTGATGTTTCTGACCCAATGATGGCCACTAAAGGTCTGCAATGGGGACCTTTCTCACCCAATTACAGAAAACCACCCAAACCTATGAAGAAAAGGAAGAAAAAGGTAAAAAGAAGGTCTTAGACAACACCCCAAATCCTCCCTCTTGGCTCACACACATTGCTATAGACTGAAATCTTAAACCCTGAGTTTTTCACCCTGTGAAATCACACAGCACCATTTAAACTACACACCCATAATCTCGGTGCTGTCACTCACTCTCAGGAGCCTGTCCCAAGGCCTCAATTGGTGCTTGATGTGGTGCTTGGTCAAGGGTCAGCACCTTTTAACACAGAAAGCTTAAAATTTTCAGCTTCTAGAGTTTATCCAACAAGCTGTGTCTTGGCATCATTGACTCAACTCTCACTGTAATGGGGCAGAAGAGGGTTTGGATTGACAGTGGCCCATCATTCACTGTGATTTTACTCCACATTAAGGCTGTTGCAGTAGCCTGGAACTGGAGCCTGCTGCCTTCAGAACCCTTCTGGAGAGGTTGCTGGAGGCACAGGGATCTCCAGTGCTTACACACCACCAGTGATCTCACACAGCTCAATATGAAAAGAATAAAAAACCAACCAACAAAACCAAACCCAACGATTTAAGCCTGCAGCACAAGGAAGAAGGCTGCCTCTATGTAAATACAGCCCAAAAAATCCCCAGACCAAATTCCTGGAGGCACTGCAAAAGGTGGCTGAGCATAAAAGCCGTGGCTCTGTTCTTCCCCCTTCCCAGTGGTTGGTTTTGTGTGGTTGGGATTAGCACAGCATTGAACACGTTGGTGAAGTACAAAATTGTTGTCAGCACTAGAAAAATCACTTGCCCTGTGGACAAGCTTAGTGCACACTGAGCTGCTGTGGTGAGAGCACGGATTGAGCCTGTCCAAACACAGGGAGGGAGCACAGGAGCTCCTCTCTGGGATGAGTGAACTGAGTGAGCACACTCCTGGTCCAAGAGCCCCAGAAAGCTTCGTCTCTCAGGGGGAGTGGGGATCTGATTTACACTGACCAAAACGTGGCACTGGGTGTGCACAGAGCCCTGGATCAGTGTCAGCTCGTCTCTCCCAGCCCACACTCAGCACCGTGGCATTAGTGCTGCACAGGGAGATGTGGGAACCTGATTGAGAGGGGGAAAGGGCAGCAGGGAACAGATGCCATCTGCCAGGGAGCTGAACCTGAGCCACTCTGCCCTGGAGTGGGGACTCCAGTGTCAGAGCAAAGCTCTGCTTGCAGGGATGGAACACAGAGCAAGTGACCTTTAGGTGACAATTTGTGGGGATGGCAGCTCGAATGACACTCTGGGGAGGGGGTGGGTGTTATTAAAGGATAAGATACCACCCACAAGAAGGGAAATAACAGCATTCCCTGAGGGAATAAAAGCCTGTGATTTGTCCCTCCCCGTGTTAGACTTCTTGGCTCACTGCTTCACAGATCTTCTGTGGGAGACAGGAGCTTATCACCAGGATACCTGCATTTCTCATAGGAGGTGAATTCCCTTTTAACTCCTCTCCGTGGCTTTATGAGCGTCCTACTAACGATGTGCAAAAGTTCACAAAGCATTTTCCATGGCCTGGAATGCTTTGGCAGCTTGTGAGCAGAGCAAATAGCTTAGCTGGGATAAGGGAGAGGAAATCCACCACTGAAGAGCTCAAGTCATTAAGATGTTTGCATTTGATGAGACAACCACTACCAAGGGCCAGAGCAAAAGAAATGAGCCAGTGGAGCTCACGGGAGGTGCTTCCAGGCCTTTGTGCATCCATCACCCACCTTCCCAGCACCACCAGAGCTGCTGGCTTCAGTCTGCTCCCATGGCACCAGCTTGATTGCTTTCTGAAATGTCAAAATCTTGACATTCGAGGGATTCTACACAAGGAAAATAAAGAACAAATGAAATCCCACAGTGACCACCACTGCATCCCTCCCAAACCTTGGAGGAGAAGGGCTGAGGCAGCAGGTCCCTCACTGGAGCTCTCTTTGGGAATTATCACCAACCTGAAGTTCTAAGGTGGAGCTAAAATACCTCTTCATTTCCAGTCTCCATTGCTTTCATTTATGTTTTAAAACTTCACGAAAACTGGGTGGGTTTTTGGTTTATTGCTGAGTGAAATTAATCCTTTTTCCCAGGAATAACTGGGAGCTGCCTGGAGAATGGGGAGAACCACTACAGGAGGACAAAGTGCTGGCACAGTGAACCCTGAGGGGTCAGGAGGAGGTGACAGGTGACAACTGCAGACACAGGAGCCCTTTGGGCTCTTTTTGGGTCTGTCCATTTGTGCCACACACCTTGGAAAGGGAAGCTGAGGCAAGAACAAACTCCATATGAGCATCAGATGGAAAGGAGGATTTTATCCTTGTCACTGAGCCTCAGGGACACACACAGGGAGAGGCAGAAGGGATTGCAAGAAGTAAAAAAGCTGTTTCACACTGATGGTTTCTGTGATGAGACCAGGAGTCAGGACCTTCAGGCAATGTGGTGCCTTGTCCCCAGACCTGGTCCCTGCCCAACTCTCAGCTCCACTCTGGGGGACCTTGTGATGCCATCAACACTTCTGCCCACTTGTTCCAAGACACTTGACCTTCCTCCTTCTCTGTCTCCACTATGTTGGTTTCTCACTGAAGACTCCAGTTCCTGGAGCACAAAAACCAGGGAGTTGGCAGTGCTCAGGTGGGAGATTAAAAATTATTCCCCCCAGCAGCCCTCTGAAACTGCCAGGCCAGCTCAGATCTCAAGGGGCTTAGGAGGGAATATTTCAGAGGTAGGACAAAGGATTCCCAAAGAGGCTCAGTCCCGCAGAGTTTCTGAGATGTTTATTCTTTGAAGGTCGGAGGGGGGAAGAGGGAGAACAAAGGAGAACAGGCCTTATGTGAGTTTATCCAGAGGGAACAGCTGGACATCAGCCAGTAGGGTCAGGGAAGAAGTGAAGGGTCAAGATATATGTTCACAAATTCCAGGGGTCTCTGAGAGGGGGAGAAGCCATTTCCCAGAGAAATGCAACAGGAGATGTCTCCCTGGGGCTTGTGTTTCACCCAAACTGTCAGAACATCACCTGAGTGCTGACACTGGTGGCTGCATCTGAACCAATCCAGATAAACTCCTCCCTGTTTCCCTCCAAGTGACTGTGGCAACTCAGCATGTCCAGGTGGTGTCTGGAAGGACAATGCCTGTGCTTCCAGAGGGATGCTGCAGTCATCCCTAATTTGGCTCATGATCTGAGTGTCATTTCAACAGCTCATGAGAAACAAGTGACTTCAGAGCAATGTACACTGCACACAGTTGCATGGAATTCTTTTTCCTTTACAGGAATCACAAAAATGCTGGATTTTTTAATGACTACTTAAACACTGTGACAGCAGCAATTGTCTGCCATAAATAAATGCCAAGGCTAATTAGATTAGACACAGGTACAGTGATGAAGTCTTCAAAATCCACTTTTCCACCAGGTGTCCTCTTGCAATGTCATTGCTTTCAGACGTGACCCTCTGCTGACACAGCACAGCTGCTGTCCCAGGGCTGTGGAGTTCCTCTCCCTGCACCAAAACATGAAGATTTCAGACAGGAAATTGCTGGGATTCACATAAAGCTGTGTTAGGAACAGTTTCATGGGTGCTCAGTGGATGCTGGATTTGCCCACATCCCCCTCCTCACCATTCATAAATACATGCACAAGCATCATTTTATTCACACAGATTTTGGCAAAAGGCCCACTGAATTCAGCAGAGAGAAGTCCATTGACTTTGGTAGACTTTGCACATTGTGGGTGAGAACAGATGGAGGCTCCATTCACCAGTTGCCACTCGTTAGTTAAAGCTTATTATTGCTGAAGAGTTTTGTTAATGCATTTACAAATGGAGCATGATCTGGGTGATGTCAGCAGGGCTGAGTGCTGCAGAGCAGCAGATGTGCTCTCCCAGCACGGCTGCAGGGAACAAAGGACACCCCTGCACACACAGAGCTCACAAACTGGGCTTTGCTGGCCCACTCTCCTCTCAGCCAGGCCCACAAGGAAAAGGCACTTCCCAGCAGTCCCAGGGTGAGACAGCACAGAGCTGGCACAGGACAAGCAGGAAGAAGGCACAAGAGGAAGTTTTTTCACGGAAAGAGTGGTCAAATACTGGAATCATCTGCCCAGGGAGGTGGTGGAGTCACCATCCCTGGATGTGTTTACAAAAAGACTGGATGTGGCACTTGGTGCCATGATCTGGTTGAGGTGTTAGAACTTGGGCTGGACTCGATCATCTTAAAGGTCTCTTCCAACCTCGAAATTCTGTGATTCTGTGATTCTGTGAAGTGAGCACAGGCCCTCTCTGCTGCCTGAGGAAGGTCCCATGGGTCTGGGCAGGAGCTGCTCTGAGCCTTTCCACAATCTACAGAGTGGGAACTCTCCTTGCTTTGTGAGGGAACAAGAAATCACATTTCCTGAGCACAGCCAGGGCAAGGGATGTCTCCTAGAGGAAAAGATCTCCCTACACTTGGCTCCTGCAGCTTTGGCCGAGGTCTTTCCTCCAGGGACCCACACCACTGTCCCTCTCAGAGCTGGATTTTGTTTCCATGGAGCTCCACAACTGCATGTGGCAAAGAAGGAAAGGTGGGCACTGCCCAGGGGCTCAGCAAGCAGCTTTTGCAAAAGGCAGGAGAATTCACATTGCCCATAGTGGAGCCATAGGGTTGTAACAGCCTTAAAATCACATCATGCCAGCATGGCTTGGGTTGGAAGGGACCTTAAAATTCATCTCATTCCACCCTGCCATGGACAGGGACAACTTCCATTAACCCAGGCTGCTCCAAACCCCATCCAACCTGGCCTTGGACACTGTCAGGGATGGGGCAGCCACAGCTTCTCAGGGCACCCTGTGCCAGGGCCTCCCCACCCTCCCAGGGAAACGTGCCAGTGTCTGGCTGGGACAGTGCAGAGCTGCCTCATAAAGCTCTCATTAAGAACTGACTCCCCAGAAAGCTCCTCATGAGGCTGGGATGAGCCAGTTCCAGTGCTCAGGCACAGGGACAGGGGCCCAGAGGGACCACAGAGGGTCTGTCCTTTCAGATTTGCCCAACTTGCCTCAGCAAACCCCTGTGCCAGCAGGGCAGTGAGACCTGTCTGATCAGTGCTGTGATTTTACACTCTGTACTCCAGTGGTGCTGGAGCACATCAGAACTGAAATCCTTGAGTGGAATCATGCCAGAGTCATGTAAGATCAACAAAACCTGCTTCTTCAAACTTCCTAAAATGGTTCAGGGAAGAAAGTGAACATGTATGAGTTACAGAGGAACTGCACCTTCCCATCCCTGCTTTCTCTTTCTGCTTCAGGGCCTGTTTGTCAAGACTACAAGAACAGCATCTCTTAGTAATAGAAAATGGCTTGAAGGGCTTGTGTTGGGTGATTTTTTTCCCATCTCACACATGTCCTTCCAAGGCTGGACTTGGTGTTGTGTGGCTTCAGCCATGGTTAATGAACACAATTCCATGGAGCTGATGTGTGTGAATGCCTTTCATACAATAATTGAAATGTGGAAAAAAAGTAATGCAGAGACTTCCATAACCCACCAGGGTGGCTCATTTGGGGAAGCACAATGTGTGTAGCTGCATCTGTGGGCTGCAGGAGAGATGTTGTAAAAAGAGCTGAGTGCTGAGGAGGCTCAGGTGAAGGTAACCTGCCCAAGACACAACAGTTTTGTTGTGGGATGAGCTCAGTTACAGCCTGCCTGAGTCTACAAGGGAGATTTTTACATCTCTTCTTTAACCATGTGCCTGCTGCCTTCCCCCTGTGCTAACCCACACATCCTGCAGCCCACAGACCTACACACATCGTGCTTCCCCATATGAGCCACCCTGGTGGGTTCTGGAAGTCTCTGTCTTGCTTTTCTGACATCTGTGGGCAGGCACACAAGTGTTACTGAGAAAGCCATTCATTTCCACCCAGGATTATTCATGTGCTCAAAGAAAGGCCACTCCTTTGGTCTCTAAGATGTCTGGCCCAGGCAGGACTGTCTCCATCACACATCCCTGTGCTCCTCTGCACCCAGTGCAGCCACCTGAAACACATGGTCTCCTTCCAAGCAGCTCCTGAAATAAAAGCAGAAGGAAAAGTATTTCTTCTATATTTCAATGGCAGTTCTTCAAAAACAAAGCATGCAAAAATTCTTGACCCCAGTGCCACCAGTGAAGCCAGGCAGGAGAGGGCCACAAGATGCTTTTCTCCCAGAAGGCCAAGTTCAAATCCAAGCAGTTCTCAAGCTGTCAGGTTTGGGTGGTTGGACTTTGTAAATAAAACTATTTCTGCTACAAACAGTTACCATAAAAAACAAGGTAAAACCAAACTCCAGCATTTTCAGAAGAAAATGATGCAAGCCAAGGACAGCAGCTAATGCAGAGCTTCTCACCCATCTGCTCCAGCACAGGGAGGGGTGTGGGCAGGGATGACCCCTGGCACATTGACTGCCACATCTCCATCCCCTCCTCCTGCTGCTCCTCTCCACACCCATCTGTGGAGCCAAACCAGACCCAGGGAGCACCACTGGGCCAGGAGTGAGGCTTTGCAGCTGTGGAAGAGCAGCCTGGCTCTGTAGCTGGTATCAGTTACTGTCTGCAGAGCCTAAAAATAGAGACCCTCTGCTCTCACAATGACTCAGAGATGCAGAAGGGAAACCCACAAGCTCAGTGCTTGGCTGTCCCCCTGAGCTGATTGAAAGTTTGCATCTAAAAGTTTGTTTTGACTCAAAACGGCTTTTTGAAAAACAAACTAACAAAAAAAAAAAAAAGAAAAAAAATAAAAGAAAAACCAAACCTCCTCTCTCACCACCAGAGCTGTTGGGAATTCTCATTTGGTCTAAGTTTGGAAGAGGTCTTGACCAGCAAAGCACGACATTTTGTAGTTTTTAAGTGCTTGTTGGCAAACCCCCTGCAAGTATTTACTTGCTGAGCTCTTTCTTGGAGACCTTTGAGACCAGATGAGGTGGTGCAAGGTGTGCCAGTCCTCTGGAGCCTTCATGGGGACACAGTTCCTTTTGCAGACAGCTGTGATTCCAGCTCAGGAGGAACACATCCAGCTGCCTTGCTGAATGCCATGAGGAGGGGATCCTTGAACTCCCTGTTTGTCCTGTGCATGGGGGGCTGCAGCCAGTGCCAGCCAGGTTTTGGCTGTGCCATGGATTGTAGCCTGCAGGGGAAGCTGAAAGGAACCAGGGTCCCATGGGGAGCTCCATTACTGCTCCAGCCCTGTCCTGCCCACGGTGAGAGCAGGTCCTTCCTCCCCTGTGTCTGTTCATCTGCCCCAAGATCACAGGTCCTGTGGGGACTGGTTGAGCCTGTGACTCTGGAGATGTAATCTGCTGAGACTTTCAAAGTTGCTGGGCAAGGCCAGGAGCATCCTGCCCTGTTTTTGGGATGTTGGATTAGTGGCCTCCAGGGATCCCTCCAATCTCAGTGTTTCTGTAGTGTCTCCTCTCAGGCTCTTGCAGTCCAATTGGGCAGGCACAGCCTCAATTCCTGAGAGCAGAGCAGCAGAGCAGGCCAGGGCAGCCAGGCACCAGCACAGCCTGCTCCCCAAACCTCCTCTGAGCCACAGCTGGGCTCCTTTGGTCCTTCCCCATTTGGAGCTGAGGGAGGAGAGGCAGCACTGAGACACTCCACACTGGAGCCAGGCACCAGGACCAAAAGCACCAGCTCACAGCTGAGCCCTGTGTGTGCTCTGACAGACACCTGGAACAGCCATGGGGGTCTGCTGGTCTGAGCCAGGATGCTGCAACCTTCCCAGGGAGAGAGGTCTCACAGGTCACAGCCTCCTGGGGGTCTGGGCAGTGCTCCAGCTGCAGGGTCACCTCTGCAAGGTGGGCACAGCCTGTGGCTGCTGTGATCAGCTCCCAGCAGTGATTCCAGCTCTGCCTTGCAGGGTTCTCCCAGGCTGGCTCAGGGACACAGAGACAGCAGAGTCCTGTGGCAATCCCACAGGGGTGGCTTTATTGTCCAGCACCCTGTGAAGGGTGGCCAGGGACCACAGCTCACTCTGAACTGGGATATTTATGGGGTAATCGAAGGTGGTACCAGAGAGAAAAAACCAATGGGTGAGAAAGAATCTCCGTGGTTACATCAGAGCACCATGGGCACTCACCATGGTCAGGCAGAACAGCCTCATCTGAGGGTTCTCTCTCCCAGAGAGGGGTGAGATGAGTTTATCACTTTCCATTTAAGGGACACCCCTCCAAAGCAGGGCCCTGGCAGACCCATCCACCTCCACAGACCCCAGGCAGGCTCCTCATCCCCTTCCCCAGCCCTGGAAGGCCAGGTGGGCTCTGTGCTGGAGCCATGCTGGGCTGTGGCTCTATGAGAGGTGCATCCATCCCCATGGCACATGTGGAGCTGCAGAGACACAGCCCAGCTCCCTGCCATGGCCAGAGAGTGGGGAGAGAGACCTGAGCTCACAGAACTGCTCTGGAGTTCATTCTGTGGGAGACATCAAACATTCACTGGGCAAGAGCAAGTCAGGGGTGTCCCTCCTGCACTTCACACACCCTGGGAGCATCCTCACTGCCTTCCCTCTGCTCTGCTGTACCTTCAGTCTGAGCTCCAGCACACACAGCCCTGCCCCAAGCAGGAGGCCACGAGCTCACACACCTACAAGAGGCCTCAAAATGCTCCATTAAATCCCTGCACTGCCAAGGGAAGAACTGAGGGGGAGCACAGCAGGAACCTGGCCCAGCCCCTGTCCCACTGCTGTGAGGGACAGCCCAGATGTGGCACCAGAGCCAGTCTGGGCAGCCCTATCCCCCCAGAAAGGAGCTGCCCCAGCAGGATCCACACCTGGAAACACCTTCCCAGGTCCCTTGGGAACACCAGCACACTGCCCTGTGACACAGAGCAAGGGGACACAGTGAAAAGGGAACCAGCCCATGGTGATGAGCTGCCAGTAAGGAATGCAATGGCCTGGGAGGAGAAGGAGCTCAGGAAGCCTCCCCCCTTCCCTGTCAGGATCAGCCGTACCTAAACTGATGGACCATCTGCCTGCTGGCCTGGCAGCCAGGGATGGGAGGGGACCAGCTCCTCCAGCTCAACCCAGAGCTCCCATGCTCAGCACCAGCAGCTGAGATCTCTCCACTCTTTGCTCCTGCTGGGCCATTCCCTTTCCAGAAACCCACCCCCACTCTGCCCAGCCCTGGCTCTTGTCCCAGCGAGGGGGATGGAGCCAGGGAGGTGTGGATGTCACCACACACAGTTACAGGTGTCCCCTGTGTGGCACTGGTCACTCTCCCATGACCTCAGCATGGGCTGTTCCTGCTGAGTCCCACCTGGAGCTTCAGCAAGGCTGCCAGGAATGCAATGGCCTGTCCTGAGCTCACCTGGGGGCTGGCAGTGCCACCAGCAGCTGCCAGTGAAGGAACAGCACGTGGGGACCCAGCTCTGGCTGGGGAGCAGCTGCAGGACCCAAGGCCACCCTTCAGCTCCCTTGTGCCAGTGCCTCCCAGCCAGGCTCTGCCCAGGACAGGCTCCAGCCCCTGCTGCCACTGGTTTGTGACTCTCAGCAAACCCAGAGTCAATCTCTGCCACGAGAACAACAAAATTATCAATTAACTCATTGAACCAGAAAATCATTGCATGATAATTCAGATCCAGTCACTTTTATATTCCCTTTTTCTCACCAGCAAAGAAATTAGCCAGGAACATTCTGTTGCAGCTCAAACAACATTTCTCCTTTCATTATGGCCTTTGTACCAAAGTGAAATCCTTGGCCCTTGGAGGGTTGGTGATGTTCTGACTGACACCCCAGGGCTCAGGCTCCTGTAGGACATGGGGCCTTTGGGCTGGGTCTGTCCCCAGGTGTGGCTCTCTCCAAAAGGCAGGTCTGGAGATCTCCCTGGGCCCCTCTCCTGGAGAGCCACTATGGGCTGACTCTCAAAAACAGGAGCAAGATCCCACAGGAAGGTCCATAACCCCCAGGAAGGCACAGCCAGATGTTGTTCTCCCTCTCCATGGGCCACGAAATATTTCATTATTCTTCAGCAGAGCAGAGAAGATGGGTGATTTTCCACCCCCTGGCTCTGCACACCCACAGCAGGACAAAGGCACTTCACAGCTCCACAGCTGTGGGAGTCCAGCCCCAAACATCTCATTCAGACCAAAAGGTCTTGTCCAGTTTCCTGTGACTGTCACTGGCATTTCCACGAATGCCTCACTCACTGAGAGAAAAGCCACTTTCTGTTAATAATGATACTTGAGTTGGTGGAAAACACTGGGAATTCCTCCCTCATGAGATGAGATGATATTTTGTTTTGATCTGAATCAAGATTTTCTTTTAGTTTGAGTCTGAAAATTTTGGAATTGATGGCTCTGTTGCATTCTCAGCTTCTTGTCTGTTTTTCCTCTGAGCTGCCAACCCCAGGGTATCCTGGTTAAGAAATTTGTCCATACAGGGCAGGATTTGGATTGTCAGTTGCTCTTAGATGCAACATTTTCACAAATAACCAGAATAGATGTGTGATGATCTGCTCTGAAATAGGGCACTGGGACAAAGAGGAAAGCACAGCGTGCCCAGAGTGCTCATGATGAATAACAGAAATGTCACTGCTCCTACACACCAGCTCATCATTAAATACTTCCACTTTAGTGAAATGGCAAAAAACCAGCTGATGTTTTCAGCACAGAACAAACCCAGCTCTATCCACATCTGCCTTACAGGGTCAGATTCATGCAGGAAGCAGAAGTGTTCCTGTGAGATTATCATCTCTGTCTAGAACATGCTTGTGAAAGGTGAGAACACAATGCCAGCCCAGTGCAAGGTTCCTGTGCATTTTAATAGTGATATCATTGATAAAATGAGATATAATGATCTTCAGTTCACTTTTCAAAACAAAAAATGACTCAAAGGAGTTTCTGGGCACTTGCTCAGAAATTTATTCATCCTGGACCTTAAAATAACCCTTCCAACTCAGCCCTTGCAGACCTCAGAAGAGCACTGCTGTGTGATGGTTAATGCCCCTTTGGTAGCACTCAAGGGGTTTAATTCTGCCACCACTGTTTATTAAATTCCCACAAAGAAATGGAGATTTCCAGCTCTGAACAGTGTGAAAGCTCCAAGAACTGAAAAGTGCTTATTTTTAGGAGGAGCTGATCCAGATTTCCCAACTGCAGGAAGAGGAATCTAAGAAGAGCAGCATCAAGAAGTCCTTCCCTCACACTGAGAGACCAGAGGGGTTGTTCTGCCTCTCCCACCTTCTCCTCTGGCTGAGGGCAGGACCAGACCCTCCTGGGGCCAGTGAAGTCCTTTCTGAAGGGTTTAATTCAGGCTCTCACCTTTCTACCATGGCAGGAGAACTCTCCTCCATCTAAACCAGGTGTTTGAGAGAGGTGACAGTGGCACACACAGAATTTGGGATTATGTGGAAACACTCATTTCCAAAGAGCTGCTGCAGAATCTTGGCCAGGGTGGTGCCCTTTGTGCCAGAGCTCAGATCTCCCTCAGTGGTGCTTGTGGCCATACCACGGCCACGAGGAGCTCTGGTGGGTTTAACTCCACCTGCAGTGGCCAGGAAGGTTTGCTCAGATTCAGAAATTGCTGTCCCAGCACCTCAGGGACTGATTCCATGCCCTGCATTCCCAGGGGATACCTTCCTGCCTCCTGCAGCACCTCAGGTATCCTCCACCCACCTGGGCTGTCTGTCAAACCCAAACCAATTCCAGCCTTTGCAGATCCCCAGCACCAGGAGAGGGCTTGGATTCATGGTCACACTCCAACATAGATCCAGAGCAGGAAAAGCCAGGGGTGTCCTCCTGAGCATTCATCACCTCAAACCATCTTTTATCTCCTTCCTAGGCTGCCTCATGGGAGATAGGAGAGCAAAACCACCTATAGAAGATATCCTGGGATCAGTTTAGGAGCCATGGAGGTTTTTGTCCAGAGCAATCAGGTGGGTTAGGGAGGTATTTTGGGTTTGTAGGCAGCATTCATGGACTGTGCTGCCAGTGGTGGTGCCTGTGTTTCACAACAAATGTGGACAAATTAGAACTTGCCAGGGATTGTTGGATTTCTCTGAAAACTTGCAGCAAAAGTCTTTTTTTTTAAAAAAAATCCTGCATTCTTTATCCAGAAGAAAAAATAACTTGAGGTGGTAACCTCTGACGCCTGCTGAGTGGTAAATGACCTGACTCCTTGTGGCTTGTCCCCAGATCTGCTGGTGACTCAGCTGTCCCACACATGCCAGCAAGGAGGGCCAGCCCTGCACTCCCTTCTGTGCTGGGCTGCCCTGCCAAGCCCTGAGCTGGGAAAGGACTCACTTGGGAAGGGTCTGAGTGCTGCCCATCCAGCACCAAGCAGTCCCTCTGCTCTGCTCTTCCCATCCCAGTGCCACAGCCCAGGAGGAAATGGGGCTGCAGCAGCCCAGAGGAGCTGAGATGATGCAGCTCATGGTCACACCAGCCTGGCTGAGCTGTGCAAGGATCAGTGGCACTGGGCCACGTCCAATGGTCACAGTCTGGCACAGAGCCTCATCGGCTCTGCCATCTCCAAGACCTTCCCTTCCATCCATAGGCAGCTCCTAAATTTAGTCATTCTGCTGGTGGCAAAGGCCCAGCCTGCAGGATGTTGATTCAGACACCCAGACACTCAGCCACTTCCTGTTTGGATGCACTAAAATTATTTGCATCATTTAAAAAGTGATGTTGGTTAAGGGAAACAAAGTGTTATTGTCAGAGGAGGCTGAGCTGGGTTAAGAGCTCCTGCACAATGGAAAAAAAAAAAAAAAAAGCAGAACAAAAACGCCTCCATGTCCCAACAGCAGCACCCTCAGACAGCGTGTCCTGGGAGCCACTTTCACCCCTTCCCTGGCCCACTGGCACTGCTGCTGCCCAACAGAGCAGGGAAACATTGGGATCCCCTGCCCAGCCTCCCCCCAGAGTGACCCAACATCGTCTGTGCCTAAATCTCAGGAGCAGAGACACATCCAGGAGCTGTGCTCTGCTGGCTGGGACAGGGGGGAGGAAACAGCTGCTTTCTCTGCCACCCAAGCACTCACAGGTACAGAAAAGCTTTTCCACTGTCACTGATGCCTTGGGAAGGCTGAGCTGGAACAGAGACTGGACAGAGCTGGAGAATAAAGTAGATATTGATTGAAAGGCTTTTAAGGTACACATTGGGCAGGACAAGAGCCTGGCCAGGGCTACAGCCAAGGTGGACCCAAAATGGTCACAAAATGGTCACAAAATGGTCACAAAATGGACAAACGGTCATGAGGCCTCACACTTTTATACGTTTTGGTCCATTTCCACATTGGGGTTTAATTGTCCAATTCCAGCTCCAGGCTGTGAGGTCTCATCCTTCTTGTTCCTCCCTCCAGCCCAGCCTTGTTTGTGCTTTTGGGCCTGAGAGTTGTCCTTGGTGTGCAGCAGGGACAGGATTTGTTTTGTGTCCCTGCTCTGTGCAGCGCTCACTGACACTGAATGTGAGCTCAGAGCTGCTCTCCTGGGCAGCACAGAGTCTGAAAAACATGAAAGATAAAACTTAAATCATCATCCCACTGCACAAAGTTGTGCAGTCCTTGCAACCCTGGGCATAAATGTGGCACCCAAGATCTCCACAGATTTCTGGTGACTCGAGGTGCAGGGCATGGATGTGCACCCTGAGGCTTTGTGGGTGGACAGAAGGGATGATGATTTCAGCCTGGCACAGGCTGTGGCTGTGAGCTGGACCCAGCTCTGTCACCTCTGTGCCTCCTGCCTTGCCAGGGCAGCTGCTGAGGGAAAGGGCAGGCAGAACTCACTTTGGGCTGCTGCTGGGTGAGGGGTGATGGGGGGACCCCTGCCCAGCTCTGCCCAGCTCTGTCTGTCCTTCCCCAGAGCCTGGCTGTGCCCCAGGGCCCCCTGCTCTGGTGTCACCCAGAGCTCAGCCAGGGCACCTTCCCCTGCCCTCTCAGCCTCTCCTCCCAGCCTGTGCCTGCAGCCACTGCAGCTCCTCCTCTCTCAGAAGAGAGGCAAAAAAAAGTCTGCAAAATATTTTCAGGGAACCCTCACAAGTGATTCCTTCTCCTGCAGGACCTGCTTGTCTGATAACACCCAGCTGCTCCATGCTCACCTCCCCACAATCTCCCAGACACACAACACCCTCTGACATTTCCATGTTGCCCTGGATGCTTCACATCCCATCTCCAAAATACGATCAATTTAGCCTTTCTCCTGTTTTTTTAAAGCCTTACTCAGCTATTCCCAATGTCTAGGAAGGTTGATGACTCAATAGGTTTTTCCACGCAGAGTCTGGACAAGCAATCTCTTGGCAAGGGTTGTTTATAACTTAGCTGCAGATGGATTTACCTATCCTGCCTTTTTTTTAGCAGAGATGTAATTAATCACGTGGTCCAAGAACTTTAAAAGTGGGTGGGTATCCTTGACCTTCACACCCACCTTAAGAACACACTCCCCAAAAGAGAAGGTGACCCTGTTTCACTTGTCCTTTCCAAAATTCTTTGTCAAAGTGCATCTTCCAAGCCCAAACTAGGTGAGTGCACTGTTTAAACTAAGGACTAAAAGTCAAATTACAAATAACAAATCTCAAGCAGTAGGTCCTGAGTCACCCTCAGTCAATGACAGCAGCTCTGCAATCAGCATTTAGGTCAGAACTGCATTGCTATTGTATGTCCAGGAATATCACCTGGCACCCACAGCAGTAGCTGTGTTGAGTCAGCGAGGCAAACAAGAGCCAAATATAGTTAAAATCTTATTTTTGTTACTGCTTTTAGTAACTGTTTCTGACTATCTGTCAGGGCAGGGCAAACCTGCAAAGTCACATCCCTGGATTTCTCAGAAGGAAGTTGCAGTTTGATTGTTGCAAAGTGTTTCGATCCTGAGGTCAAAAGTTCCCAGTTTGTGGCATCCCAGAGTTCCTCGGGTTTAAATGTGCTTTTTGATTTTAGCATCTGATAGCAAAATGTCAGGTAAGCAGTGATCAGAACAGAAACTACCAGAGTGAGCAGTGTGGGATGAGACCTGGAGCAGGGCACAGTCCCTGTGCCTCCCCTGCAGCTGCAGCTGGCAGCAAACACGATATCAGCAACCCTGAGTGAGGCTGGCACGAGTCAGGAGTGATGGCAGAGGAAGGATCCCCTTTGCATGCAGAGGGGCCCCTCCTGCCACCTCCCTGAGCCTGGGTGAGCCCTGCCTGCTCTTCCCAGCCCCAGCCAGGAGCAAACATTGTCCAGATCTCAGCACTCAGGAGGTCTGAGCCCCACAGCCCAGAGCATGTCCAAACTCAGATTCCCAGCTCTGCCCCAAAGTGCCAGCCCTGAGTGCTGCCTGCACCTCCCCTGTGCTCTGACCCTCTCCTCGTGGAATGGGACACCTTGTGTCTTCAGCTTCATCTGCTGTGCCTTCTCCTGGCACACCCTGAGAGCTTGTGAGCTGCCCACACTGCTGCACTGAGATAAGCCTTTGATTACAGAGCTGAAAATAAAAACATGGGGAAATACAAATACAAGGACACAAGGCAAGGGTAGGGCCAAGATGGTTACTGGTTAGTGCCCAGTCTGCTTTCTGGGGAACATCCCAGTCTGCTTTCTGAGGAATATCTGTCTGCTTTCTGAGGAATAAATATCCCAGTCTGCTTTCTGGGGAATACCTGTCTGCTTTCTGGGGAATATCCCAGATTGCTTTCTGGGGAATATCCCAGTCTGCTTTCTGGGGAATATCCCAGCCTGTAACTCCAGCTGCCATGCACCTGGAGACTCTCTGCAAGAGCAGGATCCTAGAACATCACCCTGCTTTTCCCATCACATCTCTTTTATTCATTTCCTTTCTGGCTGGCTTATGTTGGTATCTGATGCAAGTACATGAGTGACTTCTTCTCCACCCAAGTCTCCCTGCCCTTGCAGACCTCCTGATTTCTCCACTGAGTTCACTCCTTCTGCCTTAAAACCCCTTCTTGTTGCCTGCAGGATGGTCACACTATTTAGTAACTCTCAAGGAGCCTGCATTGCTCTCAACATCACTGATTTCCTCCAGAATTCTTATCTGTGCCCACACAGCTGCACAAAGGGCAGCAACACCAGCCAAGAGCCTTTTGTCAAACAGATTCCCCCTCCCTCTGCCACTTTGGGGGCTGCACTGGTGCCCTGCTCACACAATCCCTCCCCAGCAGGTTCAGGATGGAGGGGCTGGGTTTATTCCTGTGTATTTTGAGTGACTAATCCATGCTCTGGCTTTGCAGGGCTCCTGGGCTCATTGGTGTAGAGCAATACCAGCACAGAGAAGCCAGCCAGGCTCCCCCAGCTCCCACCAGGCTGAGAAGAGTTGGAAGGGGAAGGAGCTGGGCTTGGACAGGGCTTGGGGAGGTTTGTCTGTGGATGTCACAGGCACTGGTGGAGTTGTTTATTGAAAGAATTTGCAAATGACTGTAATTGATTAAGAAATGGTGTAACTGTGCAATCTGCTGATTACAGAGAAGGGGGTTATTAATCCTCCAGACAGGTAAAGGCCCTGTCAAAGCATTGGGGAAGATGTTGTGAGGAAGGAAAAGGCCGTGTTGTGCTAAGTCACAGCACACCTGACTGCCAGGGCTGTGCACAAAGGACTCAACTGATTCAGCACCTGATTTGGTCCAGACATCCCCTGGGGACCTCTGGTTTGAGATTCACCTCCCTGTGGGAGAACCACACCACCTGAGGGTCTTGCTGCAAACCACAGTGGAGTTCAACTCACCTGCTCAGACCAGGCTCCAATGTGACATGTACACACTGACATCAGTCACTGGAGTTCAGGGGAAGTGGAGGTGCCAACTTCAGGGTGGACTGACCTGCCCTTATATCTCAGCTGGCTCTGAATGAATCAGAACCTCCTGGCTGATGGGAGACACTCACCTGAGATGTGGCTGTGATCACAACTTGAGGCTGATCCCAGGTGTTATGGGGACAGGACAGCACCTTCCCAGCCTGTGTCTCTCCTGCCCTTTTGACTTTCCCAGAGCAGATGTGGTCAGCAAAGCTCCTGTTCTCACCAGCAGGCACAAGGGGAGGTGCAGGCTGACTGCTGCCTTCCCCTGAGCCTTCTCTGGCTGCTTGACACCCTTCCTTTGGCCAGGCAGGAGCAGGGATGCTCAGCCAGAGCCCCCCCTGCCCCAGGTTCCCTGGGTGCAGACAGGGCACCCCCATCACCCCCTCTGCCAGAAGGACTTTGTCCTCAAGGGTCACACAGCCCTGGCTGCTCACAGGTGGCACCTGAAGACAAAAGGAGAACCCACACCCACCCTGGGGCCCTCCTGAGTGGCTGAGGCATCTCCAAACCTTGGCTTTAAGGAGCACTGGGGCATTATCCTGCACTGAGCAGAGCAGGGGCAGATGAAGTGGCTGCAGCCTGCCCGGTTAATCTGTGCTCAGTTCCTTTATCCTGCCTATATTTAACCTCCCTGCAGCCACCTGCAGCCACGGGAGGGGGGAGCACATGCCACGGGGGTGGGAGGGCAGGGGGGACGTGCAGGGAGCACCTCAGGGGCAGTNTCACACCTCCTCACACCTGATCACACTGCTCACACCTGATCACACCTGCTCACACCTGATCATACCTGCTCACACCTGATCACACCTGCTCACACCTGATCATACCTGCTCACACCTCCTCACACCTGCTCACACAGGGGGACCGTGGTCTCCTCCCCTCCCCTGGCACCAGGCTGGTTTGGGTGACACTGGGAGGGAACCATGCACAAGGTGGCCGTGGCATTTGGGACAGTCCAGGAGCAGGATGGAGGTGGAAGGAGAAATGCAGAGCACAGGGGAGCAGGGACACTTGTAGGGGTAAAAAATCCCTGCAAACAGGAGGTTTGTCTTCCCACAGAGAAGCTGGGAGTGACAGATGGGATAGAAATAGAGTTGGTGTAGAAATAGACAAAAAAAACAAAAGGCAGGGAAAACTGATGGAATGTGTGCCATTATGGGATGGCTGGGCAGGACAGGGGGACACAGGGGCCAGGCTGGGCAGGGTGCATGGCTGAGGGGAGATGCACAAGCACAGGGAGGGATGTGTCTCCAGGCTGGTGCAGAGCAGGAATTGGGGTCCCACAGCAGGACAGGAGTTTTCCTCACCTTTGCAGGCAGAGTCCAGTGCAGAGCAGTTTGAATCCCTGCCACCCCCCACCTGCAGTCCCCAGCAGAGGCCTCATGGCACACTCTGCCACCCTGAGCCTCAAGTGTGGGGCTGCTGAGAAACAGCTGAAGAAACCCTCTGCTCATGGGGTGCTTCCTGTTGGAGGAAAAAGAAGAGAGTGCCAGTCCCCCATGCTGTTAAGATGGGATTTTAGGAAATTCCCTTTCATCCTCACAGATGTGTTTTCTATTTAAATATTGATCCTTCTACTTTAAATGTGCTCTGTACTCACTCAGGCTGCTCCTCTGATGGAGTTGGGACAAAATGCTCAAGATTCATCTGTTAATGTGCTTAAAAACCCCAAAATCATGAAGGGAAGGGAAGGGAAGGGAAGGGAAGGGAAGGGAAGGGAAGGGAAGGGAAGGGAATTTACCCCATCCTGCAGCCCTAGGGAAAGGCACCTCACTGCTATCTGAGACCTCTTGTGACAGCCTTGCATCAGACCATGGTGGCAGCAGGGCAGCCCCACCAAATCCTCTTTTCTTGCACCAGGATTCATGCAGGGTTTGTGCTGCTGGTTTAAATGAATTTCCAAAACCCAGGTAGCACCAGGGGGGCTGGCAGTGCCCATTCTGACAGCCCTATTTGAAGTAAAGAAGGTCTAAACTACAAACTACCCTCACAACATAGATAATTGCTCATAAAACAGAAAACCCACTGAAACTAACAAAAAAAACAAACAAAACAAAAAAAATCCAAAAAAAACCCCACAGTCTTAACAAACATTTAAAAAGAAAAAAATTTAAAAAACAAAACAAAACAGAAAAACCCTAAACTAACAAATATCTCGCATTTAAATTCTTTGGAAATAAAAACATTGAAAACTTTCTCTATAAGAATCACTTCCTGGATTACCTTTCTGGTGCAAGCAGGTATCTCCCCTCAAACAACAATAAATTCATGGGTATTACATTCAAAGGAAAATAGTCAATTAAACAAGCAAAATAAATCAAAATGCTATAACCAAAGAGCTTGCTGCATCTCCAAAGCTTTTTCATCATTCATTGCTTATTCTACTGGCTACAGAATTTTAAGACTCTTGCAAAAAAAACAAAAAAAATCCTGTCCACTCATATCCACAATTTTGTCTTTGCTTAAATAAAATATTTGACAAGTGGAAGCAACACAGGTTTACAAGTGGTCAGTGAATATTGTGCTTGTTGCAGTGATTTATTTTAAAGCCATTTCTCATGAGGCATTTGACATCCTCTCCACCCTTAGATAAAATTCACATTTGCCCTTCCTCAGTCCTGCAAAGCCAAGACCCTCCAGCCTGATGGGATGCACTTGGTCTTTGTATTAAGGCAAACTGGAACAAAATCCTATTTAGCTTGTGCTTAGGGACACTCAGAGCTTCCAGTGGCAAGGGCTTATTCCAGGGGGATTTGTGGAGTTTAACACAAATAGGAGTTCAGCTGGAGACACCAGGAATGTGTCAGTGGGGCCAGGCAAGCAGGGGGGGTGTCCTGATTGCATCTGCTGGGAGAGGCAGCAGAGTGTGCAGGGACACCCACACCTGCTCCTGGGGGGACTCACAGTCCCAGGCTCCTTCCCTGGGGAGAAAGAGTCTGGAGGGAACTAGAGGAGCTCTGGTGGAGGGGTCAGGACAGCTGAGTTTATCTCCCAGAGAAACTGGTGAAGGGGAAAAGCAGGAGGGCAGGAATAGCCAGGGATTCTGCAGCAGAGCTGAGCCTTGCAGGGACACAGCAAGCACTGGGAAAACTGGGAGTGACCAGGAAACCAGTGGCTGTGCTTTGCTGCTGGGTCTGGTCTGGGGGAAGGGTGTCAGAGAACCCTGCAGGGAGCAGAGCCATGGGCACAGACTCTGCCCCAAGTCTGAGGGCCCCCAAACTGGCTTGGCAGCTGCTGGGCCCCTCCAAATGCTCCCAACCAGTGCCTGGTCAAAGGGGGTTGGACCATCACCCAGTCCAAAAGAGGAAGCTCTTCAAGGAGGAAGTTTTTCACAGAAAGAGTGGTCAAATACTGGAATCATCTGCCCAGGGAGGTGGTGGAGTCACCATCCCTGGATGTGTTTAAAAAAAGACTGGATGTGGCACTTGGTGCCATGATCTAGTTGAGGTGTTAGAACTTGGGCTGGACTTGATGATCTCAAAGGTCTCTTCCAACCTCGAAATTCTGTGATTCTGTGATTCTCTGTCCTGGCCATGCCATCCCAAGGTGGAATGTTTGATCTGGTAATTCCTGGTGAGGGCTGTAGATTTTGGATGAACTGCTGATGATCTCACAGACACCTCTAATTAGCAGTATGATGGAGTGGAGGTGAATATGGGTCGATGGTGGTTCACCACAGCTCAGATACCTCACAGAAACCAAGTGAGGAAGCCAAACTCTGCAGTTCAACTCAACTGGGGCCTCCTCTGCAGCCAGGAGCACTGAGCTCCCCAGGCTGGGGCTGCAAGAGATCCCTGTGGAAGCTGAGCCAGGACATGGAGGATGAAATGCATTCATGGGCTCAAAACACACCACTGGCCTCTGGCTGGGCCAGACCTGCTTCTGTAGGAAGCCAAGTTTCTGTGCACAGGATTCCCTTCTGCCTCCCCAGGCAGGGTGAGGGGGTCCAGCATCACCCAGGGACAGAGGCACTGCACAGCCAGGGATGCAGGCTGGAGCAGGGAATGACAGGATGCTGGTCCCTGGGGGATGGGCAGCAGGGCTTTTATCACAGCCACATTCCAGGGGAACATCCCAGGACCATCTGGTGCCTGTGCAGGCAGCGAGGACAAACCAGAGCAGGACAAACCAGAGCAATGACCAGCACCACTGTGAATGCACCGTGCTCTGCACACAGAGGGAGGCAAATCATTTCATACAAGTGCTCTGAAAGTTGCTCTGCCCCATCAGGAAANAGCAGGACAAACCACACCAGTGACCAGCATCACTGTGAATGCACCACGCTGTGCACACAGAGGGAGGCAAATCATTTCATACAAGTGCTCTGAAAGTTGCTCTGCCCCATCAGGAAAAGGGACAGGACAGCTCCAATTAACTGCATCAGGCCATGTCCCTGTGGCATTCACATTACCAAACCCTCCCCTCTTCAGGAGCTCTGGGAAAGGGGAAGGTTGGTTATTTCTGATAGCTCAGTCCTTTTTTCCTGCCTTTCAAGGAACCCACCACCCCCAGCTGCCTGCACAGATGCAACCAGGCAGAGCTGGCTGTGGGGCTCTGCCATTGGTGCCCTGTGACATAAATGGCTTTGGTGACCTTAATGCTCCTGAGCTTACAGCTCCTGATCCATGGGGAGCTGTTCTGCTCAGCTCACTGCTGGCAAAATTGTTAGACAGGCACCTTGGGAGCTGAGAGACAAAAATGGCTTTGTGGTCCTATCCTCCTGCCAGGTGAGTGTGTGTCCCAACCCTCTCCTGAAAGCACAGGTTCTGCTCCTGCCTTGGTGCTCATGCTTTGTGCTTTACAGGCTGACCCATGAGGGCTGTCACAGGGTTAAGCAAGAGGTGCTGATGGCATCTGTCCAGGAGCCAGCAGGTAAGTCAAGAATTTCCCCAGTACATGCCCCAACCTTGGAGCAGAGCGAGCCAAAGTGTTGTAACACCTCCTGCAAGCTCAGGAGACACATGAAAGGAGTTCACAGGATGGAAGCACTTCTAGGCCTGTTGCATAATCCAGATAAGCAGATAAGTCTGTAATATTTGCACAACATCGTGTCCCTTCCTTGGCCTTGTTACTGGTCTCGTTTTGCAGGACTTAATTCAGGGGATCTGATGGATTGAGGACACCTTTCAGGTCATCGATTCCTTGGGAGGAGGCTGTGACTCAGCTCTAGCATTGTGACACTGTGGGCATTAAAGGGACAGGGACACCTTGCTGACACCTGTGCTTTGTGCTTTACAAATCCCAAAGGCATTTTGGAAGTGGCACTAAAACACCTATTGGGAAGCTTTTTGTGGAAAGACACTGGTAGTGCAAAATCACCATGGAAAAAGAAAGGTGTCCTGCCAAAGATGAACTAACCTTTATATAAACACACAAATTCACACAGCTTGGGATATTCACAATCTATTTACTCACCCAAAGGGTGCAGGATGTGGGGGTTGAATAGTACCAGGCCTCAGGTGCCAGGGAAAGAGGTGGGACACTGCTGAGTGCACTGACTGAGTACAGACATGGTCCAGAGCCTGCTGGGATCTGCCTTGCTTCAGAACCTCCCCTCTCTGGGATCTGCCAGGCAGCCCCGGGCGAGGGCACGGCAGCATCTACCCAGCAAATGAATGGCATCACCTTGCACTTATCTTTGGACTGTGGGTGCAGGGAGGATGCAGCCAGCAGGCTCCAGGGACGTGTCCTGAGCACAAAGGCACAGAACTGAGCAATCAGGGCTCTTATCTGGGCACTGGCACAGTCCCACAGCGAGACAACAAGCAGGGAACAATGTGGTGCCAGATGCCAGAGCCAGCCTTCCCTCCAGGAGCTTTCAGAAACACACCTCACACTGGGAGGGACTGGGAGGTCAGAGCAGGAGGTTCAGGACTCAGTGGGACCCTGCCCAAGCCCCACACATTGTGATGAGTCTGAGCTGACAGGCTGAGGAGCAGACTGAGCTGGAGGTGCAAACTTTCTGACCCAGGGACCCCAGCCTGCTCTCATTTCACACCAAATGGATTTTCACATGCCAAGTGAAAATCTTCCCCATTTCTCTGCTCAGAGCCTGGGATGCTTTGTTCTTGAGTGCAGATGATCTTCTTCAGGGATCTGCGATTCCCTTGAATTGCTGCAGAGCCCCAGGAGAGACCACATTGCTCCTCACATTCTTTAAAGACAGATTCCCTGTGCCTGTGGTTATCCCAAGGCCATCAGCCCCAGCCCACTCACACCATGGGGAAGGTCCCAGACCTTGCTGTGCCCCAACTCCTCTAGGCAGCTCCTGCTGTTTCAGCAGTGGAGTTTTCCTCTCTCTCAGAGGTTTCTTTGACTCCTTTTCAGGCCACAGCCCTCTGTCAAAGTCCATTCAGAAATTCTCCCTGGAGTGCTCGTGTGTGGGACTTGCAGGGAGAACAGGCAGCAGCCCAGAGATCAGGAGTGGCAGGAGAGGGAGCAGGGACAGGAGGGACAGCAGGGACAGCAGGACCATCATCCCTGAGCTCCCAGCCCTGCTGCAGTGAGTCACCCCACAGCAGCACCTTGGGGAAGGGTTTTCACCCCACACCTGGCCCAGGGGAAGGGTTTTCCACGCTGTGCTCCCTGCCTGTAAAACTCCTGCCCTTCCTTCCATACCCCAAACCTGAAACATCTCTTCTCCTTGTTCCCCTGATTCACCTGCCCTGGGCACAGCCTGGTCCTGCAGAGCTCTGTCCTCTTCAGCATGCACAGATGGAAAAAGGAAATAACAGAGCTGCTTCATGGTGTGGGTGCAGAGAGCTCCCTATCTTCCCCAAAATCTCTTCCTGGGGCAGTGCCAAGCAGCCAAAGCAAAGACTAGACAGGAAGAAGGCTAAAAAGGAAGGAGCTGGCATAAGTGATGGTAAAAGACTTTCCACTCGTTGCTTTTCCTTCTTAGCAGGGATTGTAGTGTAATTACAAGATTGCAAAATCCACGCTTGGGATTTTTTTCTAAATGCTAATTCTGGATATCCAATCTTGAGCTGGGCAGGGGGCCACACTGAAATAATAAACACCCATTTGTTTTCCTGAGGGGGAAACTAGAGGCTTGTTTGTTTTCCTTCCACATCAGAAAGTCAGATCTTGTGCATTTTTCATCTTTTTGGATGAAAAAGAGCAGGTGGTTTTGTAGCACCAAATCCACCAAGAAAATACAGTCCTATTGCATGAGTTGTGACAAAATGGTTCAACATGTCAGTCATTGCTGTTTGCTCCACTCAAAAACTAAACAAAGGTTAGTCCTCTTAAGTTGATGAGATGAAGCTCATTTTCTTCATGCTGGGCCTCTAACAAGTCCTACAGGAAACCCAGAAAATGTCAGATGTGACCTTCCTGGCAAATAAAATGTGAAAAACAAGGAAGCCATCCCAGGCAGGGTTTTTAAGGAAGTAGAAAATGGGCACAGCCCATTTATTTTTCCTCAGCAGATCTCTCTGAGGTCATTACACTCCTGTAAACTACATCAGCTACATTTGGCTGATAAGAGGATTGAATGCTCTGTGGCATTAGTCCTGTGTGGGTCTAAGTTCATCCAGAGGAGAGCAGAGCCTTGGAGGAAGAGCAATGAACCTCTTCATTCTGTGGCCAGCTGTGGTGGGGAACTGAGCATTAATCACAACCTCCTGCTCCCAGCCTCCTCCAAACCCAAAAGACAGAGTGTGTGGGACTGGAACCAGTTAAAAAACAAAATATCTTTGTGTTCAGAGGAGCCAGGTGTCTTTAATGGCTCCCCATTGTGAAGATCCAGCTTCCAGCATGGCAGAGGGGTGCAGAGCTGGGGGTCCTGTTTAACTGCCCACGTTTCCCCCTTTTGGCCATGTTCCTTTTCAAAGCCTCCAATGTGTCAAGACGTTTTCTGCTAATTAAAGTTGTGGCAGTCCCATCCCAGATGATAAAAAAAAAGCCCAGAGGGGCTGTCTGAGTCAGCCCTGAACCACAGAACAGCCAAGACAAGATGGGCAGGGATGTCATGGAGTGAATGCAGGAAGCTCCAAGGCTGGGGTCTGTATCTCAGGGGTTGCTTGGACTCCTGAGGTCACACGAGAGTGTGGGGCACTTGCAGTGCTGACCAGGCCAGAAAGAGGCACCCAGGGAGGGAGAGATGGGCTGTGCCCTGCACTGCCTGTGTGGGGAGGCTCCCAGGAACTCAAGGAGAGTCACATTTTGCCTGATGAATGTCCTGTGTGATGTGCAGCTTTCCCTGCCAGCACACAGGGTGGCTGTGCTCTGCCTGCACCCATCCACCCTCCTGACCCCTACAGCTGCTGGTCCCGTTTTCTCCTGGTGGTATTTAGCAGGAACAGTGTGAGGACCAAATGCAGGATTCCTGCAGCTGGGGAGGCTGTCGAGGTGGACAAGCAGTGGCAAAACTCCCTCAGCATTGTGAGCTCAGCCCCAGGAGAGCAGGGAGCTGCAACAGGAGCCCCACAGGCACTGCCTGGCACGATGCAAAGGTTTGGGTCCCCACAGAAACAGAGCCCTGCTGCTCCTGGGATGATCAGCTGGAGCCAAGAAATGGCCAAGGAGAAGGAAAAGATGCAATCCAAGGGTAAGGCAGGGAGGGTGGTGCTCTGATATCCAGGAGCCAGCCCCAAGGGCTGTTCCCAGACCCACAGGGAAAACTGCACCTCTCCCATGTGGGACTGGGGGCTGGCACAGGCACAGCTGTACCACAGGAGACACTGGCACTGCCTGCAGAAACCCAGCGGCATCACACTGATAACAAAAGGATCAATGGCACACTGACAAGGAGGAAAGTGAGGAAAGGAAAAGGGAACATTTATTTCTGCTTCAGGTATTTATACAGGTACTAGAAAGTTTCTGGTAGGTTGAGAGAGAGAACATTTCTACACACACATTGGCTACTACATACGCTTGTCAAGGAAATCCGTCCCACTAGAAAGAATGTAANAGGGTGGTGCTCTGATATCCAGGAGCCAGCCCCAAGGGCTGTTCCCAGACCCACAGGGAAAACTGCACCTCTCCCATGTGGGACTGGGGGCTGGCACAGGCACAGCTGCACCACAGGAGTCACTGGCACTGCCTGCAGAAACCCAGCACTGTCGCACTGATAACAAAAGGATCAATGACACACTGACAAGGAGGAAAGCGAGGAAAGGAAAAGGGAACATTTATTTCTGCTTCAGGTATTTATACAGGTACTAGAAAGTTTCTGGTAGGTTGAGAGAGAGAACATTTCTACACACACATTGGCTACTACATACGCTTGTCAAGGGAATCCGTCCCACTAGAAAGAATGTAAACATTCGAGATATTTAGGAAACAACATTGTTGTTCACATGAAGAACCCATGGGAAAACTGACTCCAAGTTACAACTTATCAGAAGGCTTGAAAATTCAGAGTGACACAGCACCTTCCTCCCTCCTGCCAGGCTGCCAAGTGAAGAGTTAAACCCTCAGCAGGAGCTCGGAGGCAGCTCCCAGCCTGCTCTCACTCACACCTACTCAGTTTCCCATCCATCCCCTTGGACAAAGCCAGAGCTGCTGAGATCCTGGCCCGTGCAGAAGAGTGGCTGGGGCATTCCCAGTGTGCCAGAGGCTGGGCTGGGCTGGGAGCTGAGCCCAGGGAGGCTCTTCCCTGTGCAGGCAGGATGGGGCTGTGCCCTCACTCAGCTGCAGGTGGCTGCTGGCATCACCCCCAGCTGTCCCCAGCCATGTCACTGGGTCCCCAGGGCTGTTCACACACCAGGAGCATCCTCTGTTTGCTCTCACTGCAAAGTTTCCCTCTCCTCCAAACCAGCAGCAACACTCAGTGCTTTAACAGTCTCACCAGAAACAACCACACTCTGAGAGTCATCCCCAGAACCCCAAGAGGCTGCACTGAACCTGGCCAGCTGAAATTTGTTGCTGCAAATCAATAATAATTGCAACAGCTGGAGGGCAACTCAAACCTAACTCAAACTAATTTTTTTAATGACCCATTGTCCTAAAAAATTAAACCACTCAATAGTCAAAAAAAAAAAAAAAACCTTTTCATTTAGACCTTTCTGGAAATTTATCCTTTAAAAGGTTTCTTTAAAAGGCTGGAAGAGATAAAATATTTATAAATTATTCAAATGAAATGTTTATGTTAATTCAAAGCAAAGCAAATCTTTCTTTAAATGGCCTCTTCAATGAAATTTTCATCAGTTTGCCCTAATTCAAGTAGAACGTGGTTTCAGATACTCGTGAACTATGGGAAGTGAGAGGCAGTGAAAATCAGCTGATAATTGCTCGTCTAAATCATTTGGCAAGGCCTTGTGAAAAAACAAGTCAGCAGAAGGAATGAAGATGGGCAAGGTGAGGGAANCTCACTCAGCTGCAGGTGGCTGCTGGCATCACCCCCAGCTGTCCCCACCTGTGTCACTGGGTCCCCAGGGCTGTTCACACACCGGGAGCATCCTCTGTTTGCTCTCACTGCAAAGTTTCCCTCTCCTCCAAACCAGCAGCAACACTCAGTGCTTTAACAGTCTCACCAGAAACAACCACACTCTGAGAGTCATCCCCAGAACCCCAAGAGGCTGCACTGAACCTGGCCAGCTGAAATGTTGCAAATCAACAATAATTGCAATTGCTGGAGGGCAACAACCCAAGCCTAACTCAGAATATTTTTTTTAATGACCCATTGTCCTAAAAAATTAAACCACTCAATAGTCAAAAAAAAACTTTTCATTTAGACCTTTCTGGAAATTTATACTTTAAAAGGTTTTTTTAAAAGGCTGGAAGAGATAAAATATTTATAAATTATTCAAATGAAATGTTTATGTTAATTCAAAGCAAAGCAAATCTTTCTTTAAATGGCCTCTTCAATGAAATTTTCATCAGTTTGCCCTAATTCAAGTAGAACGTGGTTTCAGATACTCGTGAACTATGGGAAGTGAGAGGCAGTGAAAATCAGCTGATAATTGCTCGTCTAAATCATTTGGCAAGGCCTTGTGAAAAAACAAGTCAGCAGAAGGAATGAAGATGGGCAAGGTGAGGGAAGGCAGAGCCCTGGGTTCCAAAGCACCCCGATGGATTCTGGCTGCAGAGGCCTCGGTGACTCACGGGATTTCCTCGTCTCCTCTTTTTGGCTCATGCAAATACCGTTTGTGGTCTTTCCCCTGGCCAGGGTTTGTTCTCTGGAAGTCCTGGCTCTGCAGGCAGCTCTCAGAGCAGCTCTGAGCTGAGGTGGCTGCAATGGGGACAAGCAAAGCTCAGGAGGCTGAGGCACAAAGAGGAAGCAATGGGGGCAGGGAGCCCTCGTGCTTCTGTTTTCCTCCTGTGTCTCATGAAAGGAGTGAAGGATTTGTCTTTACAAACCAACCGTGGGTCTGCTGATAAATAAAATTTATTCCTTTTATTTAATAAAACAATTGAATTATTGTTTATTTAATAATATTCATTATTATTAAATACTTCTATTTAATTATTTAATAATACCTAATATTCTTGCTAATATTAATATTATTAATAATGATAAGGTGAAAGAAACAATGGGAAGAACTATCAATTCTATATGGAATTCCACTGATTGACACATGGGAAAGACAAAGAGAGGTTGTTGTACATTAGAAGGGTCTGTATTAGGTGATTTGGGATATCTGTACCTCAAGTACCTCAGCCAAGGGGAAAGAGAGAGGGAAATGCAGCCAGGAAATTGGGATAAAAAGGAGGCTGTGTCCTCCAACANTCTTCAATGAAATTTTCATCAGTTTGCCCTAATTCAAGTAGAACGTGGTTTCAGATACTCGTGAACTATGGGAAGTGAGAGGCAGTGAAAATCAGCTGATAATTGCTCGTCTAAATCATTTGGCAAGGCCTTGTGAAAAAACAAGTCAGCAGAAGGAATGAAGATGGGCAAGGTGAGGGAAGGCAGAGCCCTGGGTTCCAAAGCACCCCGATGGATTCTGGCTGCAGAGGCCTCGGTGACTCACGGGATTTCCTCGTCTCCTCTTTTTGGCTCATGCAAATACCGTTTGTGGTCTTTCCCCTGGCCAGGGTTTGTTCTCTGGAAGTCCTGGCTCTGCAGGCAGCTCTCAGAGCAGCTCTGAGCTGAGGTGGCTGCAATGGGGACAAGCAAAGCTCAGGAGGCTGAGGCACAAAGAGGAAGCAATGGGGGCAGGGAGCCCTCGTGCTTCTGTTTTCCTCCTGTGTCTCATGAAAGGAGTGAAGGATTTGTCTTTACAAACCAACCGTGGGTCTGCTGATAAATAAAATTTATTCCTTTTATTTAATAAAACAATTGAATTATTGTTTATTTAATAATATTCATTATTATTAAATACTTCTATTTAATTATTTAATAATACCTAATATTCTTGCTAATATTAATATTATTAATAATGATAAGTTGAAAGAAACAATGGGAAGAACCATCAATTCTATATGGAATTCCACTGATTGACACATGGGAAAGACAAAGAGAGGTTGTTGTACATTAGAAGGGTCTGTATGAGGTGATTTGGGATATCTATACCTCAAGTACCTCAGCCAAGGGGAAAGAGAGAGGGAAATGTGGCTGGGAAATTGGGATAGAAAGGAGGCTGTGTCCTTAAACAATTTGAGAGACCCTTTGGGTAATGCCCCATGGCCTCTCCTCCCTTTTATTCCAATAAAGTTCCAAGTCTCCTCTGTCTCCTTTCTGGACACAAAGCTCTGGTGTCAGTGGATTAATTTTCCTGGCACTGGCTGGGCAGTGCACGGTGCTGGTGGGACAGAGGGAGCACTAGTGGTGCCAGGAGACCCCTCACTGAAGGGCCACGTTGGTGGCATCCCCCACTGTCCCCATTTCCTGCTCCTCCTCCTGGCTCCTCTTCATCCTCCTTGCATCCCCCTTGTTGAGCCCCTCCTGTTGCATTTTCCATTTGCAGCCTGCAGTCACCTCTGCCTTCACTTCACAGCTTGGGGGTGAATTGCTTCTAGGGAAAAACAGGCCAAGAGATCCCAGAAACCCATTTAACTTCCCTGCATCCACTGCAGAGGTGCTTCAGAAATTCCCCTGCTAATGTTACCCTGTGAGACACCCTTGGCTCTGATATCCCTTACAGGGTAACTCTCCTTCCTGGCTGCTGGGACCTCTCCAGCTCTGTGCTGGGTTTTGCAGCCCAGAAATTCCAGCAGAGAGCTGTCCCCAGGAGCAGTGTCTGTGCCAGGCAGGAGGGACCCTGCACCAGGTGTCTGCCTGAATTCCAAACAAAGCTGAGAGGGAGCTGCAGAGGGTGTCAGGTCCTCAGCTCCAGCCTGACAGCTCCCACACAGAGGCTTCACTCCCCTCTGGAGCTCCACAGGGAGATATTTCAGTGCCAGGGCAAAGCTTGTGACATGGAGAGGGAGCTGGACTGACAAGTTCTGTGCCATGGTGCTGAGCAGTCACAGATCTGACTCTGGCCAAGACCCTCATCCTTCAATTCCTGTCCTTCCAAGTAAAATGAACCACAGCAAGAGTTTAAAAGGCACCTGACAGCACCTCCAGGTAAAAAAGAAAGAGAGGCCATAGCTGGGATAGTGGCTGAGAACAATGGATTTTGGTTAAAGGTTGGATTCAGTGATCCTGCAGGTCTTTTCCAAGCTAAGTGATTCTGTGCTCTATGGTTCTAAGATGTGCAGAGCCCACAGGAGTTTTTCCTGTGCACCTCCTGGTTCCAGTGTTTTTCAGTGTCTACAGAGGGTAGGAAGCTGCAGAGACACCTGAGCACTGCATTCCGTGTAAAAATGAAACTAATGAACCACATGTTTTTAATCAAAGGGTAACAACAGCAGGTGAAAACAAAGCAGTTTGCATCTCCTGTGAGACCAAGGAGCTGAACTTGTGACATGGAGAGGGCCAGAGATGCTGCCTGGCACCCAGTGATCCCCATTTCAGGGGATGCAGACATGGACAAGCTCTTCAGGCAGCAACAGAACATCCAGCACCAAGTGATCCTGGATCATTCCCAGCTGCCTGGGGCTCACAGAGTCCTCTGGTTTTACTGGGAGAGGCAGTGGGCAGTGCCTGACCCACCACCACCACCTCACACTGCCTGCTCTGGTGACCTGCTGCTGCCTGGGGACACCTCTGACCCTCTGCACCACTTCTGGGTGGAGATGCAGAACTTCCATCACTGAGAGCCCGAGGTCAAAAGTGTCAAATGATCCTCACTGGGATAAACTGTCCCTGCTGACCACAGTGCCCCTCACTGCACCTGCTGGTGGGATGGGTTTGATACTTGCCTTATTCCTTCCTTCCCTGGGGAGGGAATATTTGCCTTGCTCAGCAAAGAGAATGCTCAGCTCTCCTAGGCCAGTAAATCTCAGAACTGCTCAGTGAAAAGGAAAGGGGAAGACCAAGCCAGGAAGTGGCAAATTATTTTCCTGTGTCTCTGCAAGTCATCAACAGCCAGAGGGGAACATCACTGGCCAGCACAGGGGAACTGCTCATCCCACCAGCTGCAGAGCATCCACGGATTCCAGGGAGGCAGGAGTCAAACCAGGCTGCCCAGAGCAGAGCAAAAGAGCTGTTCAACATCCAACAAAGCAGACAAGGTCAAGCCCAGTGCTTGGCACAGGTGCAGGAACCTTGGAACATGGCACTGCTCCCAGCAGCCTGTGACTGTCAGTGCAGCACCCACGGCACAGAGCAGCAGCACCCCTGGTGCACAAACACCCCTGGGAGCTGCTGGGGGTGAAGGCAGTGGTGGGTGGAGGGCAGAGACTTTCATGTCTGAGAGGGATTTACACACTGGAATTGTGTGACAGCAGCACTGGAAGAGTGGCTGGGCAGGGGAAGGCTGTGAGGGCACACTGGGGTGAGATTTGGACACTGAATTATGTGACAGCAGCACTGGAAGGGTGTCACTGGAAGGCTGTGAGGGCACACTGGGGCGAGATTTGGACACTGGAATTATGTGACAGCAGCACTGGAAGAGTTGGCTGGGCAGTGGGAGGCTGTGAGGTCACACTGGGTGAGATTTGGGCACTGGAAGAGTGTCTCTGGAAGGCTGTGGGGTCACACTGGGCTCAGAGGGCTGAGCTGCCCCTGAGCTTTGCTGCTGCCTGCAGGGCCCAGCTGATGAGCAAAGATGCAGCTGTGCTGGTAAGAATACCCCTGGCAAGGCACCCTCAGTGAGAAGGCAGGGCCCAGCACTTTGGGGTGTTGTCCATGGGATGGAGAAGATTCCAGCAGGCACAGAAGGACATTGATGTTGTTAAAAAATTAAAAAAAAGAGCTGGATTTCAAAAGCTCCAAGCCCTTGTCAGGATCCATCTCCCCACCACTGCCAAAGAGGGACTGCCTGGCTCAGTGTGATATCACTGCTGGTGCTGTTATTGCCCTTTCCCCTACTTCAAACATTGCACAGAACACAAAATATTTGAAAAATACATAATAAAGGGAACATTTTCATCACAGGAAGAGAACAGTGAGGGCACATCTGGTACCAAATATTTTTCTGTGCCTGCTGTGTCACTACAAGTTGGGGCAGGTGCATTCAGAAAAACAGAACCCATATTTGTGCACTCTTTAAACTGTCATTGAGCTGTGTTTAGGACCCAGCAGGAAACTGAAACTCCTTTTTTGGTGATGTGGAGGCTACCAGTGTGTAAGCAAACCACACATTATCTGCTTAGTAACATCAGAGCCAGGCACTCCAGGCAGCTCTGGGTTAAACAGTCCAAACAGCAACGTCCATGGAATTACTACAACATTTGTTGATGTCAAGACAGCAAAGATGCAGGGAGGCTGCACGTGGGTGAGGGCAGAGGTGCCTTGGACTGCAGGGAGATGCTCCAGTTACCTCAGCAGAGGCATCAAAGGGGTGTAGGAGGAAACTCCCAGCCTGCTGCACCCCGACAGAGAGAGCAGTGATGCTGCAGGTGGATTGGCTTGGTGGGACATCCCCAAAGCACACCCCAGCCCACAGATGAGACCCCAGCCATGGGGACAGCAGGGTCAGACACACAGCTACATTCTGGTTTATCCATGCAAATACACAGTTTTATTACAGGAAGCCCTGACCAGCTGGAACTGGCCACAAACCATTTCATCTGTGTGCCCACAGGGTATCAGTTAATGCCTCTGACCTGAGCACCCGTGGGAAAACACCTTCCCTGCAAAAGTCCCTCACAACCTGCCACATTTCCTGCAGGAGGCTGTGCTGGGATTGTGGCTGCCCAGAGCCAGTGCAGAATCACAGACTCACAGAATTTTTAGGTTGGAAGAGACCTTCAAGATCATCGAGTCCAACCCATGTTCTAACAGCTCAACTAGATTATGGCACCAAGTGCCACATCCAGTCTTCTTTTAAACACATCCAGGGTTGGTGACTCTACCACCTCCCTGGACAGATGGTTCCAGTATTTAACCACTCCTTCTGTGAAAAACTTCCTCCAGAGCTGACCCTGGGGGCTCCCAAGACCAGGCTGTCCTGTGCACAGGTGTGAGCACTGCAAAGCTTTTGGGTTTTGCTGTACCCCTGCTAATCCCTGCAGCACCCTGCCTGCACCTGGGGTTATTATCCAAACTATGTCTGCCTCCCACAAGCCAGGCTCCAGCAGCATCCACGGGGCCAGAGCTGTCACCTGACTCCTGTACAAACACAAACACAAACAACCACAATGAGAAATGGCCCTGGAAGTCACTGCAGAATGCAAAAATTGCAGTGGCAGCAGGAAACTCAATCCAGGCTCATCTCAAGAGGGGAACGTGGTTTTTAATTATGACAAAGGTGGTTCAGCTCACTCAGTCTCTCCCAGGGTTTTGCTCACTCTTCTTTCGCTCTTTCATTCAAGAGACGTGTGTCCAGCCAGGACAGCTGGAGGTGACATGGGAAATGGGGGACACCAGCTCCCAGCTCCTTATCCACCATCGTGGGTTATCTCACTTTTGCCTCTCGTACCCTCTGGGAACAGACCTGATTTTGATCTTCTGCCTCTTCACTCAGCCCAGCCTGGGAGTCATGAGGAGCAGCTGATTTACTCAGCTGGTTGGGCTCCTTTGGGGTGTGATCTCTCCTTTGTTTGAGGCTGTCCTTTGTCCAATGGCTCTGCTCTCCTGGCCTTGCTGATCAGGCAGATCAGCACATGCCATTCCTTTAACCCCTCCTCTCTCGCTGTTTCTCCTGCTGCTTTCACACCCGGACACCTCCAGTCAGGGCAATTTGGAGTTTTTGTTACAAATCTCCACAGCCTGAGCTGGATTCCAAATTGCTGACACAACGTTACAGAAACCCCTAAAAGCACAGCAGGTTTGGGTCTCTCATTGCATTGTTTCACACATGGACAGCTACAAAACACTTCCCTCTTGCCAGCCCCTTGGAAAGCCTCACCATCACCATTAAAAGCTGAATTTAGCCATTCATTCTCTCTGCAGAAGGATGGGGGGCACTGAGTGTATCACAAAACTGCCAGGACATTTCCTCTGAAATCACTCCTTGCATTAGTTGAGTCCTGAAACAGTCCCACGTTTTCTTTGCTGTATTTTGTTGGAGCCCTGCAGCTCTGACAGTGGATCTCCTTCGTGTTCAGTTGGACACATGCACGGACAGAGAAGATCTGGTTTGTTTAAAAAGGATGAGATCTGACACAAATCTTACATCCAGGAAAGGCTCTGAAAGCTCATGTACAGCCTGTTGATTAGGTGAGGCTCTTTCTGTGTGACATCTCCTCTCCTGTCTGATGTCATGAGATGATCTTTAAGGTCCCTCCAATGCAAACTTGCTCTGTGATTGTATGATTCCAACGTGTGATAAGAGGACAGGTTGGAATATCAGCAGAGGAAGGGTGTGCACTGGAGGAGAGGCAGGGATGTAGGAAAGGAGTTGTCTCACAGGATGCACCAGGGGATTGAGGCTCATGGAAGGACATCAGGGTCCTCCCCTCCAGCTTTTTAAGGGCAGAAGAGCAACAGTCACCAGTGGCCCAACTGAAGCTGCCCCATGGGAAGGGCAGAGAGCTGCTCAGAGCTGCAGACACAGCACCCTCCATCCCCTGTGCCCTCAGGGCTGCCACAGAGCTCAGGGGGTCTTTGATCTTCCTTTCTGCTTGTGAGTGGAGACACAGGCCCAGAGGAAGGTGGTGGATGTCCAGGGCTGGTGTCCCCAAACTAACCAAGGGGATCCTTAAGCCAAGATCTCCTTTAAACCTGGCTCAGTGCTCTTGTGGCACAGCCAAGGCATCTCTGCTGGCCTGGGGAGCACAGGCCCTGCTGGGCCATCTCAGGGACAGTGTCTGTGACATCACAGGGACCGTGTCTGTGACATCACAGGGACCGTGTCTGTGCCATCACAGGGACCATGTCTGTGTCATCACTGGGACAGTGTCTGAGCCATCACAGGATCAGTGTCTGTGCCATCACAGGGACAGTGTCTGTGCCATCACAGGCACCGTGTCTGTGCCATCACAGGGACAGTGTCTGTGCCATCACAGGGACAGTGTTTGTGCCATCACAGGGACCGTGTCTGTGCCATCACAGGGACAGTGTTTGGGCCATCACTGGGACAGCGTCTGTGCCATCAGCAGCTGCTGCTGTGGTGCCACCGAGGGCCTGAGCAGCTCCCACACCTCCAGACTGAGCCAGAGCAGCCAGAGCTGGTCCAGCCAGCCAGCCTGGGTTGCAAATCCCCAGCTGACAGGACAAGCCCAGAGCAGACAGGACGGCATTCCTGGGCTGCGAGCAGAGCCTCTGGCACCCTCCACGAGCTGTTCTCAAAGAGATTATGCTTGCAAATGAGCTCAGCAGGCTGGGACTCCCAGAACAGCCCCTGTGCAGCCCAGGGACCATCCTCTGCTCCATTCCCAGCGTTTGGAGATGTCAAAGGGGGCTGTCACAATAAGGAAGATCCCACCCTGGTCCCTGCTCCCCTGGCCACAGCCATGTGAGGGGTCTCACCAGGACAGTTCTCCTTCCCTGCCATAGATCTTTGCTCTTTGCCTCATGTCAGGTGCTCACAGAGCTCTTTGCAAGGTCAACCATCTTGATTTTTCTTTCATTAAACCTTTTCCTATTTCCTATTTCTATTTAGAAGTTTTCCTGGTCTCATAGAACTTAGAGAACTGGGTCTCCTTATCTGCAGGCACAAGCTGATAGCACATGAACCCTGGCAGCTCTTCCAGGAGGGTGTGTGCAAGGTGATTTCAGCCATAAACCCATTGTGGGTGAGGTGGGATATTATTTTTTTTTTTTTACCCTTCTCATTCCCCAGTTAGAAAGTTGCACTGATTTACAGATTCTCTGTGCCCCCACGGGTTTATTTGTGCTGGGGGACATCTGACTGTGAAAGCACCAGGCCAGCCCCATGCTCAGAAGGGGTGTCCTCTGCAGGGTGCACCCAGGGGTGCAGCCCAGCAGGATCCTGCACTTTTCCTCACACTCCCCGGGCACTGAGCCTGGTGCTGGGGTGTGATGGGAAGATGAGGATGGGGAACCCACCCTCCCCGGGGTGTGGAGGTGCTGATGGAGAGGCTGGGCGAGCTGGGTGCTGCCAGGACAAAGCAGGACAATGCCAGGGGAGGGCAGGGAGCCACCAAAGAGCCCCGTTGGGGAGTGAGGGGTGAGAGCACCGAGCAGCAGGAGGGCTCAGGGCTGCTTCCTGCAGAGAGGGAGCCCGAGCAGGGCCACCCGGACACCCCCTCTGGCCGGCAGGAGGATGCCTTTGTGCACAGTTGATGCATAATAGATCCTCCCAGGAAAGAGATACTGTCTCCTTGCTCCAAATACAATTTCAATTAGATGAATAGCGGCGTAATCCCATAGAGGCGCTCAGCTGGGAACTGACCATGTGAGAGGCAGCCAGCCCTCCCCCAGCCGAGCGGTGAAAGGGGATCCCCCCCTCAACCTGCTGGCAAAGAGGCCCCGAACCCTCCAACAGGGACCATCTGCTCCCGAGGCAGCCCCTCCTCCCGCAGCCCCCAGCCAAGAGAGAGCCGGGGCTGCCGCTGCCTTCCCGAACAAAGGCAGCGCGGAGGGACCGCTGCCTTCAGCCCCCGGGACGGAGGAAGAGGAGGGACTGAGAGCCCCAGTGGCTCCCTGGGACACCCCCTTGGGTCCTTTGGGCGGGCAGGACTGGAGGGAGAGCTCCAGGAGAAGATGGGGCAGAAGCTATTGTCCCTCTGCACAGGGGAGGAGGAGCAGGGAAGGAGGACAGATCACAGGGATGCTCCAAACTCTCCTCCTGCTCTGCCCCTGGCACATCCCAGGGTAGGGCCTTGCTTCCCCTGGCCAAGGGGCAGAGCTGCTCCACCATCTGCCAGCGATGAGCCAGCGGCAGTGCGAGCTCAGAGCTGAGCACTCTCTTCCCTCTGAACATCTCTGGGCTCTCTCGAAGGGAATTTCCTCTCACACCGAAATTTTCAGACTTGTCCCTTAGTGCCAGAGAGGTAATTTGGGGAAAGTCTTGAGAAACCCACGTTGTGCAACCGGGAGTTTAAAGAGATTTTTCAACCCACAAAGCAACTGACACCACTTTTGTCAGCAGCTCTTACCAAAGCCCTCCCTGTTACAGCAACCCCTTCCCAAGCAGGAATGCGCTTCACCCACTGCTCCACAGCAGATGTGCTCGCTGGGATCAAACCAGCAGAGCCTGGGCTTTGTGGTGTCCTTCTCCACACACCCCAACACCCTCCAGAGCAAATCTCCCTGTTGTTGGAACCATGGGTGCTGAAAATTTTAATTTTTATGTATTAAAAGGTGCTGACTCTCCAGCAAGCACCACATTTGATCTGAGGCTTTGGAACAGGCTTCTGACATTGAGTGAGAGCACTGAGATTGTGGGTGTGGAGTTTGTAGAAGTGTGTGATCTCACAGGGTGAAGAACATAGATTTAAGATTTTAATATATAGTAATGTGTATGAGCCAAATTGGAGGATTTAGGTGTTGTCTGAGTCCTTCTTTTCACTTTCTTCTTCACCTTCATCTTCATGGGTTTGAGCCGTTTTTGTGATTGATTAGAGAAGTCCTCAATGCAGACCACAAGTAGTTGGTTATTGGGTTTAAAGTAAAAATAATTTCGGTGTCATTTCATAATTGGGTGATTTGTCCTTGAAAAGATGTGGCAGAGATGGAGAAGGATCTCCATTTTGTGCTCAGTTAGTGAGTGTGCAGAACTCACCACTTGTGAGACTGTGATGGAGATAAGAATGAATAAACACCTGAGTGTGAGAAGAAATTAATCTTTTGTGCATTGAGTTCCTGGCTAAAAGCGAGGCTGAAAGGAAGCCTAAACCCCACACCCTGTCAGGGGCACCCTCCATCCCCCTGCCCCGGCACAGATGGGAGAGCAGCCCTGCAGCACCCAGCAGAAGGGACAGCCTGGCAAGCTCTGCAGGGCAGCAGCGAGCCGTTTTCTCTCTAAAGTCAACAGCTCGGAGCCTGAATACACACAGCTGGGCACAAAGTGGCTGGAGATCACATCTGCTGAATAAGAAGTGGCCATTGTTATGCTTTGTCACCCGTCTCGGAGCAGATAGCGCTTTCAAGCCATTTGGCGCTGCACTCTGAATAGTTAAAAAGGTCAGGCTCTGAGCATGGGCACTGCGCTGTGTTCCCAGCGCCGGGGCGTGATGAGAATATTCCCAGGTGCGAATATTTGTCCGAACATCCGCTGCCTTCCCAGTGCCCCGGCTCGGGAGGGGACAGCTTTGATCTCTCCCCCAGCCGAGACCTGGAGCACGTTGTGCTCTCCCTGTCCCCACTCACCCCCTGCACAACCTGTTGCTGCGGAGCAGGGCTAAAACCAGGCTTAAAGCCAGGACTAACGCCAGTGACACCGAACCACAGCTCAACCACCCCCCGGGCGAGGGGGTTCAGCCCATTCTGACCCTGCAGTCAATGCCTTAATGTGCTCCTGATGGGAGATCCAGCAGGACGCGCTCACAAAAAGGCTGGTTCTTGCTTGCCAGTGAAAGGGGAGCTGCTTTATCCTGCCTTATCCTGCTTTTTGTGTGCCGGGATGCTGCTGGAAGCACAGCAGGCACCCACGGGCGTGCGCCCCACCACGCTGCTCCCACTGTGCAATCACAAACCCAGACATAAATCGTGGTTAACCTTTGCTCTCTTCCCCTGTGTTTGTCCAGAGGCTACAGAAATATTGCACAAGACACGTGATTAGCCAGAGAAACAAAAATAACATTTATTAAACTGTCCCGGAGTGGGAGGGGTGGGGAAGTTTTTGGTAAGGCGATGCTTCTTAAAGTGAGGGGATGCATTTGGGGGAAATAACGCAGAGCAGGTAGTGCTTTATCAGCAGGTAAAGGTGTGTGTTGGGATCTCAGAAGGGACAGACACACCCCCTCATGACTCACCTGCAGCAGCGCTTTTTGCTCTGACTCTGACTTTGACGTCTTTGCTAAAGCAAAACAACTTCTCTCCCATCAGCTCAGCTCCTTCCAGCCACCCTGACTTTAAAAACTCCTGCTATTTCCTTTTTTCCTCCCCTCTCTCACCGCTGTAAAAACAAAGTTGAAGCGCGTCCTAACGCCCTGTTATTTCTGAATGACGCAGAATTAACCAGAAGAAGAGAACCTGATTTTGCAAAGCAGACTGAGATTTCGATTGCAAGAAAAACAAACACCTCGCTTTGCCCAGCACGGAACTGACTGCGAGATGTTTGCGTCTACCTGCAGAGAGAGAAAGGAATGTGAAAAGCGTGTGTTTGTGATGCTAAAAGCGGAGTCAGAAGGGCTGACAACCACGGGAAAGAACATTCCTGCGGGCTGAAACCCATGAAAGCACCAGAAAAGGTGGCAGAAAAGCCCAGTGAATATCCAGGCTGAGTTTATAGAGAGGAATCATCTGTACCAGAGCATGCAAATCCAGCCTCGCGCAGCTTTTGTATTCACTCGCCGCAAACCTGCGAGTGAATGAGTTTTACCAGCACAAATGTTGGAGGAAAGTGAAGTTCAAAGCTGCACGCACGAGTAACCATGGCAACAGAATTTTAAATTTGCACATGCGAGTATTTTTTTGTATCCCGAGCACTTTGTACGCCCGGCCAATGCGGGAAGGGGACAGCCCCGTGTCACAGCGGGCCAATCGCGACTCGGAAACACGGCTTGAATTTCAAATATCACCTCCTTACAGCAAACCTCCGTCCCGAGTGGAGGGGAAAAAAAAAAAAAAAGGAATGTGAAAAAACCTGCCTGGAATTGCCATCTGCTCGTGAATATTCCACAATTAGCAGGGACGGGATTCATTGGATACATTATTCATTGTGGATTATTCGCCCAGATCTAACAGCAATAGTGCAGCGGGCATTTAAATGTTGTGATGAGGAGCCACTGCAGGCAGAGGAGGTGGATGTGACTGTCCCCGTGTATGAATATGGATGTGCTCCTCTCCTGCAGGAATCTCTGGGAACAATGAATGGATGGCAAATACCTTGTCTTCTGCACCAAGAGAAAATCTAGAACTCTGTGATAAACTGCTTTTTTTTTTTTTTAACCCTTTTCCTGCTCATTTGTCCTCTGCCTCAACCCCTCCTCCCTCAACTGGGCTACTCATGCCCCAAAATCCGCTGCCATTTCAGCAACAAAGGCACTTGCTGTTGCTCAGGCTATGGAAGAGCTTTGGTGAGATAATGTTTTTCCCATTTCCTTCCAGTGTGACCCACGTTAGGCTCTGAAAATCCTAAAAACGAAACAAAAACCTCCAAGTGCAACACCATATTTGCACTCTCTCAGCCAGGATATCTCCATGAGCTGCTCACAGTTTGCAGTGGCCACAGCACCGATGGGTTTTAGGACCCTTTGCAGGTTCAGCTCTCACATCACAGAGCCAAACAACCCCTTGGCCATCAGGGGCAGATCGGCCTTCGTGTGCCAAATCGGGGTGTCCCTACACCCCAAAAACCTGCTCAGCTCAAAGTGATGACCAGCAGGCACAGAAGGAAACAGCCTTGGGAGGGGGGCAGGTTTGGAGGGTTCTGTGTGAGGCTGGAGCAGCACGGAGCTGACTCAACCACGCTGTGCCAGGTTTGCTTAAGTAGAAACAACACAGAGAAAAAAGAAAGAGGAAAAAATGATAAGAAAAAGGAAAAAAAAAAAACCCACAAAATCGAATGAAAGAGTCCAAAGTAGCACAGGATGGGGTTATGCAATTTCAATTTGTCCAGCACCGCTCACAGACAAACACTCCCTGCAGCAGCAGGGCCTTGTGCAAGTGAGGGTTGTGAAATCCCCCTGCTCTGCTCTGCCAGCTCTTGCCCAACGCTGCTGGGTAGCAGGGCTGCACTCCAGGATCATCCAGGATCCTGCAAAGCCCACAGCAGGGCTCTGGCACTGTGCACACACGGGGGGAGGCAGCACTGCAGTCCTCTGCCTCTGCTGGGGTCTCTTGGGATTGGGACCAGCATCCTGCAGGAAGGGATCAAGGACAGACAGGAAAACCTTGCTGCTGCCATCAGGAGCCACTCCCAGGCTGCTCCTGATGAAGGCTCTGATGGACCAGGGTTCCCCATGCAGGATGTCATACACAGATATCACACACAGGCACGAGGTGACTCCCCAGGTGAATATTTACCTCCCAAAAAATTACCAAAAAATTGTCTCCTGTGAAATGGCAGAATGTGAGAAACTCCCATCCCACTTGCAATGTCCTGGAGTTGTAATCCTGGATTGTAACATCCAGGACTTTGCTCAAAACCAAGGGAACCAATCCTCCTTGGGGTGCACAGGTACATCAAGGGTCATTTTTTGGTCCCAAAGGTTGAGGCAGAGGGTAAATCTTGGGTCAGTGCACAGAAATCCAGGCTGAAGACCTTGAACAGGATCTACTGAAGCCACACAGGCCAGATGAGGATCTGGAGATGCTCCTGTGAAGGCAAGCATGTAAAAATCATCACAGTGGGCTCCAGGAGGCAGAACACTGACTGGGAGTTCCCACAGGAGGGCTGCTGGGTCTGGGGCTCAGTTAAACCCTTGTACTTAGACTCTCCTGATTGTTGACTGGAAGGGAATTCCCAGCTGGAAGAGCAGCTTTGGGAGGATTGTCCCATGTTTGGAGTTTGTTAATGGAGGTTTCCTCTCCCATCTCTGCTCTTGGTTTGACTTGGGTGCAAACTGCACAGGTGTGCTCCCTCCCCATGCAATTGGGATGGGTGTGCTCCCTCACCATGCTCTGCAGGGATTGGGCAATTAAGCAGTGATTTGGCACTGTTTAATTTAGTGCCAAAAAAATCATTAAAATTACTACCGTGATTGAAATCATTACAATTATTTTCGTTTATTTGCTTTTAAAAAATGTGATTTATTGAGGTTTAACTTGCAGCATAAATTTGGTTGAAAGTCATTTTTATTATCTGGACTTGCAGTGCCTGAGGGAAGGGACAGTCCCCTTTGACACACACATCCAGGGAGCCAGCCAAGGACAGGGGGTTTGAGCCCCATTTCACTGCCACTTCCCTTCATTCTTCACTACAAAACCCACGTGGCAGAGCTTATTCATTCCACATGAGCAAATTCAGCAGTCACTGCCTTAGTGAGCTTCAAATGCAGACCAGGACCTGCCCACCTCTTACCCTGGGAGGAATTTCTGCTCTTGCTCAGAGCTGGATAAAGAGCTGCAGTTGTATTTCAGACATTTGCAGGTGTTTGCTTCATTTGTCCCAGGCCTGCAATGCTCCAGAGCCCCTTTGGAATGAGCCAGGAGCAGGGAAGGATGTGATTTTAAAAAGGAAGAGATGTTTTTTGGAGAGACCTTCCAGTACCTTAAGGGGAACTATAAGAGAGCTTTGAGAGGGCTACAGAGAGGAATTCTGGACAAGGGCCTGGAGTGACAAGACAAGGGGGAATGGCTTCCCACTGCCAGAGGGCAGATCTAGATCTGATATTAGGAAAAAATCCTTTACCATGAGGGTGGTGAGACCCTGGAATCCATTGCCCAGAGAAGTTGTGGCTGCCCCTGGATCCCTGGAAGTGCCCAAGGCCAGGTTGGACGTGGCTTGGAGCTGTTTTAGTGCAATGTGTCCCTTGCCCAGGGCTTTGGGGTCCCTTCCAACTCAAACTGTCCATGGTGCAGTGCCAGGGCAGCACCAAACCCACCCCAGTGAGCCCCAGAGCATCTCCAAGCCATGTCTGGTGCCACAAAACCAGTGATTCTCCTTTCCTGCAGCACTGCCACTCACAGCCTCAGCAGCTTCTCCCTGGGGCCAGGGGAGGGGCACAGGCTGAGGCTGGAACCACAACAAAGAGCCTCAAAGAGGGGACATGAACACACAGCACATGGACACAGGCACCAGGTACCCAAAGGGAGCAAAGCAGCAGCTCCACATCTTGCCTGCTCCTGCTCCTTTTCCTCTCCAGTGCTGAGATGTTCCCAAGTGCTGGTGGCACTCTTTTGCCTCTCTCTGCTCAGATAAAACTCCAGATGATCACAACTGTAACGTGCCCACAGTCCAGGAGAACCTCTCCAACACAAGGGCAAAAGCCACCAAACCCATCATCCCTCACCATCACCCTGCTCTGCATAAGCTGCAGCTGCAGAGCTGGACTTCACTTGGAACTGGGGAGAGAATTACTCCATTATTTTGTCCCCCTCTTGGACAAAATCTTTGACCACACCCATGAAGGTAAAAGGTTTGGGAAAAAAAAAAAAAAAAGGAAGAATTACGGGAAAAGCAACACACTCCAGAGAGCTTAAAGGAAAAAGAGGAAAGTGTGGCAGTGATGGGTTCACTAAGTGCCACCTGAACTGCAACCACTTTCAAAGCTGGTTTGGACCATGCCAGAGGGTGGCCAGCAGTGAGTTCCTGTCTGAGACCTGCTCATCTCAGTAAGTTTCCACCAGAAATACACCAGGGCCAAAATAGAAACTCGTTGTTGGAATGTGTCCATTTAGATCATATTTTCTGGGGAGAAAAAAGTCAAAATGAATCAGTACATTTTTCTCTTCTCGTTTCAGTGAGGTAGAAAGTTTCATCTGACCATGATTTATTTCATTTAAACCTTCAAAGCTAAATAACCTCTTGCACAAGAATAACATACATGAATCCCATATCCACCATGCAAATCTTGCTGCAATGAGCCACCAGTACCAAATTACTGAGTTTTGCACTTCCCTACACTTAGCAATTACTCTTTTCCTTGGTGAAACCTTCCAATTTGTGCACTGATGTGAACTCAGGTGTATTTTCCTATGGCTGAAGCAACCTTGTCTGATAGGATCTGTCCTAAAACCCCACCAAAGTGTGCTTGGGATTGGATCCCTTGATGAGCCTCCAGAACGAGCAGCATTTGCAGGACTTACCTGGGATTCAATCACCCCCCAAAGGTAACAAAGCAAAGACCCAGCACATAAAAAGGTTCACCCTTATGAATCCATCCTGTTCCAGTGCAGACTGAACCAGACAAAGCACAGTTCATATCCTCAGAACTCTCATGGTATGCAAAAAGGATCTATTTAAATCTGGAACTGAGATTTGACTTTGTGGAGAAAGGCTTTCCAAGCCTTGGGAAGAAAAGTGCTATTGGTTTCTTGTAGGAGAACCTTTCCTTTGCTGTGTGATCCAGTCCCTCACCCATCCCCACTGCATCCAGCATTTCTGGGCTGTTCCCTGCAGGGAGTGCAGAGGAGTCTGCCCCAGGTTTGGCTCCTGTTGCTGTTCCCAGACCTCCCCAGTCTCAGACACAACCTGACCTGTCCTCCCCCACCCCCAGGAGCTGCTGTGACTGTCCTGTCCCCAGCTCCTGCCCTTTGGGACCAGAGCTGTCTTTTCACATGTGTCTGCACAGCACCCAGCACAATGACCTGGTAATTATAACAGGAGCTAAATTACTGCTAAAATTAGGTGCTTATTAACTTTGTCGCCTCTGGGCACCACCACAACACTTAATAATGCTGCAGTGGAAGAGGAACCCAGGACCCATCATAATCTTCATGAAAAACTGTCCTTAGGGACAATATTTCTGTACCAGGTCTCTGTTTTCCATTAGGTCACATTTTACTCATGGAAAAAAATATCTGTTCAACTGCCTGAGGATTTCAGTTCAGCTCAATGACTTCCACTGCAAGATGCAGGCATGCAAATGATGTCACCTCTAAACTTTACTTTGGTCGTGAGCTGTGAGTCACAGGCTTTGAGAAGAGTTTTGTGGGGTTAAGGGACTTGGCCTCTGGCAGGTCCCACACACACAGAAGTGCAGAGGAATCAGCAGCAAAGAGCCAAAGCCAAGCTGTGTTTTCTCCTCTCTGGTTCCCACAGGCTCTTTCCTGTGACCAGGATTCCTGGTGGGGTCAGGTCCAGCCCCAGGGTGAGTTTAGGACCACGGCTGGGATGGAGCAGGGCCAAACTTCACTTTGCTGCTGAAATCCAGCCCTTGCTGGATTTAACCTCGGCTTCCTGAGCTGCTGAAGATGAAATGTGGGCCATGGCAGGTCCCTCAGGAAAGGCTGAGAGGAGGGCAAAGCTTGTTCAGGTGCTGCGTGGGGAGGCAAGGGCAGGGTGAGCTCAGCATGCCATGGGGATGGAGGACAAGGAGGAAGGGTTTTGGGGCATTTCTCGGGTCCCAGAGCTGTGGCCTGGTGCCAGGGTTTAGGCTTCCTTTCAGCCTTGCTTTTAGCCAGGAACTCAATGCACAAGAGACAATTTCTTTTTAAGACTCGGGTGTTTATTCATTCTTATCTCCATTACAGTCTCACAAGTGGTGAGTTCTGCACACTCACTAACTGAGCACAAAATGGAGATCCTTCTCCATCTCTGCCACGTCTTTTCAAGGACAAATCACCCAATTATGAAAGAACACCGAAATTATTTTTACTTTAAACCCAATAACCAACTGCTTGTGGTCCACATTGTGGACTTTTCTAACCAATCACAAAAACTACCCAAACTTGTGAAGAAGAAGATGAAGAAGAAAGTGAAAAGAAGGACTCAGACAATGCCTTAAGTCCTCCATCTTGGTTCACACACGTTATTGTGTACTAAAATCTTATATTTAAGTTTTTCACCCTGTGAGATCACACACTTCTTATTCAAACTACACACCCAGAATCTCAGTGCTGTCACTGTCCCAAGGCCTCAGATCAAATGTGGTGCTTGCTGGAGAGTCAGCACCTTTTCATACAGAAAAATTAAAATTTTCAGCATCCATTTCAGCATTCCAACATCCTGCCAGACACAGCACCCTGGAGAGGACACAGAAATCCCAGCAGGGACCATCTCGTGCTCGGAGATGCAGAGATAGGATTGGAGCAGAGGACTGGGACAGAGCTGAGCATCTCCTCTGAAGACAACCCCACCACCAGCTCTCCCTGTCCCGGTGCAGAACCGACTTGCACAGCCCCAGCCCAGGGGGGAACAGCCCCGCTATCGCCCCGCACACCTTCCCTGCCCTGATTAATGAGGCTCCTCCCGGCTCTGTCCCTCACTCACACCCCCACGAGCACTCATATTATCTGTATCAAGCACATTTTGATGTAAATGCCCCAAGCATCCCTTTCAGAGGTACAATGCCTCGCAGACTAAGCCGCTGAATGGCTCCGGCACATTTCCCGTGCCTCAGCTGCTCGCCCAGACAAACAGAAGTGTGGCTCTCCACAAAGGGCTATGGTAATGCCGAGCTCGGGGGAGGGGGCAAGCAGGGGCCAAAGCTATTTCAATGACAGAAGAAAAGCCCAGCTCCGGTATCTGGATGAGTCAAGGAAGGGACAGGCTCCACAGATGGATAAACGGAGCCGCACCAGGCAGACGGCTCAGCCTCCCAACAATGCCTCATCCCCCGGCCCCGCAGTGTCGCGGGGATGGCAGGGGCTGCGCTTCCAGCCCGGGATCTCTCCATGGAAACAGCCTGCAGAGCAGGGAGAGAGTGCAGGGAAAAGCAGGAGACACTGGAGACCGTCACACGATGTCCCCAGTCTCTGCACACGCTGTAGGGAGCAGTCCAAGGGACAGGAGAAGGGGCAAAATCCCCCAATCCACCCTCATCCCACCACAACTGGGAGCTTCCTTCGTTCCTGCTGTGGTGAGATTCTGCTTCTCCTCATGGGCTGGGGGTCAGTGTTTGGTGGCACATCCAGCAGCTCTGCCTGTCCAAGGGTCCTCCCTGAGGAAACAACCATTTCCTCTGCCAGGAATAAACCAGCAAGAAACTCATGTTCAGTGAGAAAGCTTTGAAAGCATCCACAGACACCTCTTACCCCAAGAGGTGCCCAAGAGGTGGTTCCCCAACACCCACCCAGCCAGAGGCACTTCCTAGCTTTTCTCTGCAGTGGTTTTGCAACAAACCAGGAGTTACAACTCCTAGGTTGTACTTTCCCAGCCACAGATTAGGAACAACTTCATTAGACTCCTGATCAGAGGGTGGATCAGAGATGTGGCTTGCCTTGGCCTTCCCCTGTGCTCAGCAAAGCCTCTGTGGGGACAAGGCAGGATCAGCAGGGGGGTCCTGATGGGACCCTCTCTCTTTTGGAGGGCCCAGAGGAAGCTGAAGCTGCTGCAGAAATGCTGCAATTGCTGAGACACAGCAAACAGAACTCCCTGGGGAATTGCAGGTGTGTCTGTGGGTGAGGTGGGGATGGGGAGGGTCAGCAGGGAGCTGAGGACAATGGAGTGACATCTGACATTTCACCTCCTCACACACTGGCAGGGCCAGAGCCCTGAAGGTGGGAATATGAGACCAATTTTTGTGCCCAAATGGGACATTTTGGGGCAGCCCAGATGTCTCACACTGACCCTCACAGGGTCAACTCCACAACACCAGCCGTGCTCTGCTGGTGGAGAGCAGCAACACCAGACCTCACCTGGCAACATCTTCTCCCTGTGCTGTCACACATCCCATCAACTCACATCAACTCTCTCAAGAGAAGCTTGAGAAAATCTGGGCAGCTTTGGCAGGGATGAGGGGCCAACACAGCATGGCTTTCCCAGCAGCACTCCAAACCAGAGCACTCAAAACTTGACAAGAAGGTCAGGATCCACGTGGAAAGCCCTGGGCAGTGTTTCCAGGTGCTTCCCATGTACAGAGAAATCCAGGCAGCACACGGCTTTACTTCTGCTGTCAGCCAAGCCGTGCACTCAGTGTGAGCCTCCCTCTGCAAAACCAGGCCAAGGGCACACAGTTCTCCTTTCCATTGATTGTTCCACTCTGCTTTGACAATTCACCAATAAACTGGAAGGAAGTTTTGCAGTGAGAGGCAGAGAGAGCTGTGGAACAGCCACTGGATCTGGTGTGACAGGAGGGGCTGGTGCAGCCAGGGCCAAGGGAAGGGCAGCCAGTGCCACATCCCTGGGGCTGCAGTGCCCGTGGGGACAGTGGGACCTTGTGCCACTCCCATGCAGCTTCCCCCTGCAGCACCCAGCTGGGTGAGCTGGGCCAGCCTCCCCCTCCTCCAGCTGCTCCAACATTACTTATTGCAGCCAACTTTGCAGCATCCACCAGTGGGACAGGGCAGGAGACACAGGGCAGCCCTGGGTGTGGGAAGGAGAGCCCAGGGATGAATCTGGAGTGGGGCTGATGGAGAGGATCAGGCAGGTGGCTTGAGGGTCTCTGGGTGCCAGGCCAGCTTTAGGGCTAACACAAGCTTTGGGATTGTGAGTTAACTTCCCCCTCACTCCCTCCAAACATGGAGCTTTCTGGTGTTCCCCAAGTCCAGGGCTTCGTCCCAGCAGGCTGGGAGCTGCAAAGCCAAGCAAAGAGCAGCTGAGGTTTGGGTCAGCCCAGCAGCTCTGCCCTGGAATGTGGGCTTTGCAACAAACAATTATGATAATTGCCAGGGACAAAAACAGGCAGAAAATGTTTGTGTCATGGCAACACAGGAAATAAACCCTGAGCAGAGCCTGTGTCCATCAGCCACTGCTGCCAGGGCAGCTCATGCTCACACTGGCTGTGGCCCTGTCTTTTCTAACAGGCTCTGTCCCCAGTTGTGCAGCCCCTCAGGAGCCAGTGTGGGGTACAGGATCCCAGAGCTGTCCTGACACAGGGTGAGTGGGGCAGGTTTGAATCCCTGCAGTGTGCAGCCCCACAGAAATACCCCAGGCAGAGCTAATCCTTCCAAATGGGGTGCACCAGGTGACTTCACAGGGAAAAGCTACTTCACAAGCTCCACTGTGGGGTTATTCACCACCTGATAAACTCAGGGCTCCCCCTCCCTCCAGCTCCCAGCACATCCCAGCCTGGGTGCTGCAGGTGGGTTGTGTCCCTGTCTGGGTTTGGAAAGGCAGGTGTCTGGTAAAGAAGGCAGGAACCTCCCTTGGAATGGAGAATGTAAACCCCCCTCCCTCTGAATTCTTGTAATTTTGAAATTAAGGGGCTTTCAGGCAAAGATATGGGGAACTTAAATTAAAAATGCAGTAGTACAAAAAAAAAAANGACTCTCAGGGTTTATCCAGGTGGGAATGCCGGGCTCCTCCCCTGGCTGCAGCCTCTCCCCATGGGATGATGGAATTTTATCAGCCCTGCCCTGAGCCTCAATGGCCCCTGGACAGCAGAGATCCCCTGGAGGGAGGATGGGTCCTGGAAGGGATAAAGAACCCTGCACAGCTGGTTTAACACTGGTGATAGAACACACACTGCTGTTACCTCTTGCATTGCAGCCCAAGGCAGTCCCATCCAGCTCAGGCCTTGCAAAGACCACGATGTCCAGAGGACAAATCCACTCCCTGCCAGGTCTTTTGCCACGGGAGGTCGAAGGCCCAGCACCCCTGTGTGTCAGGCACGGAATTCCCTGTAGGCCTGTCTTTCCCACCCTGCTCTGCTCCCCTCTCTCCTCACTCCTGCTCATCTTTCTGCACAGTTCAGTCATTATGAGAATTCCCTCCAATCTCCCATTATAAAAAAAGATAATATCTGGACTGAGGCCAGGGAAATAAAACTCCAGCTCTACAGGACAGTGATTCAGCAGAGTACAACCAAGGTTATTATTGAAGCTTCAGTTACTCATATGGTTTGTGTGCTGGCATCTGCCAATGAACACCAACCCTGTGTGTCAAATTACAGACCAGGGAGAGGGCAAACCTGGCTGCTCCTGTGCCAAAGACCTTCAGCCCTCCTGTCCTCAGATGTTCCATGATGTGGCTCTGCAGGGCTCACCCATCCAGGGAATGGACCTGGGAAAGCTTCCTCCTCATAAATCAGCAGCATCCTCACCATGCTCCAGGTGCAGTCAGGACTCTGTGATCCCCAAGTTGGATTCTTGTCACCCAGGGCATGCTCAGAGGACAAGGATGTTGTTTAGAAGGAAATGGATGGCACTGATGTGACCTGCAGCATTTTTACTGCCGCAGGGATGCCAGGGGAGCAGACAGCACAGGTTGTTTCTAAGATCCCAGGCTGACAGGTAGAAAAGATGTGTCCCCTTGCCTTGCTTGAGCTCCAGTCACAGAGCCCAAATATTTTCATTCCACTCTGTTTTCTGTGGAAGTTGTGGGAAGCTGGAGAAGCAGCTCTGCCCCTGGCTGCTGTTCCCTGACTCCCACAGCCCTGGGGAGTTCCTGAAGGTGAAGGTAACAGGGGCCACATGTGGAGCAGGGACAGGAACAGTGGCTCAAGGCACACTTGCTCATCTTGACACCAAGTGAAGGAGCAATGGGTACAGCACTCTGAGAGTGATGAATTCAAACAGAACAGTGTAATTAGGACCAATTACGTGGTTATACAGAAAGGGATTTTGTCAGATTAGCATGGTGCTTCTTGAGGAGATTAAAAGATTGGATGATCATGGAAAAGAGCTTTTAGGTGAATTTCTGACAGAGGTGTCTGGGTTGGTGCCACGCAAATGCCCTCAGGGACCAAGTGCAGAAGCCTCTTTGTGCACCATGATGCCGAATCTGGTGAATGTCAAATCTTGTTTTCCAACCCAAGTCTCAGTTTTCACTTCATTTGTTACCTGTATCCTTAAAAAAAGTCAAACCAGGAGTGTTTTCCAGGAGGAATGTAGGGCTCTGCATGAGTTCTTGGTGTCCCAGCTCCCCAGAGGTCAGGACACAGCCCTGCTCTGGTTCCTCCCTCACTCACAGCTGCAGAGCTGTGGGAGAACAGCCACACTTTGGGCCAGCAGGAGGTGTGGAAATGTTCCATGGGGATACAAGACAGATTCTTCTTGTGGTGACTGAGAGAACATTGATGGGCCATAAATGGAGAGAAAAACCCCAAATACTCAGTCAGGATGAACTACTGCCTGGACCTTGGCCTGTGTCAGCCTGGGATGCAACCACAGCACTCTAAGCTTTTTGGGTGACAATGGGACAGTGGCACCAACCCTCTGAGTGACTGGGGGCTGTGGGTGAAGTGCTCAGAGACAGCCCAGTGACTCTGGGATGGGCCCTGGCTGCTCCCAGCAAGGCTCAGGGACTGTCAGCAGGGACTGAGTGAGAGGCTCCAGCATTTCTCAGTTTATTCATGTGCTAAATCCTGCACATGATGGTTTTTCTCACTGTCCTGGGTCTCTCCAATAGTGAAGACACTGTGTAATACTGGCAGATAGGGAAAATCTGTGTCAGGCCAGGCAGCAGCACACAGCAGCTGAACACTCAGGACCAAGCAGCAGTGAGAGCACAGAGAAGCAGCAGAGCTGTGGCCCAAAGCCTGGTGCCTCTCTGCACTCCTTCCATGCACCCAGCAGCCACCACCTGCCCCAAGACCAAGGTCCAGGCTTGGTCCATGGAGGAACTCCAGAGCTCCCTCACCCAGCCTTCATTTCAGCAGAAGCATTGCCAGTGCCAGGGGATCTCACCCACAGCTCTGTCCTGCAAAATGTTTTGGAGGCTCTAAAAATCTGCCCCAGCAAGAGTCCAGAGATAAAGGGGCAAATGGCAGAAGAGAAATAATCAGACAAGTCTCCTCCAAAGATGATGATGATGATGATGATGATGATGATGATGATGAAGGGAAGAGTTGGTGGAGCAGCTCCCCCTTCACTCCTGGGCTGTGGCACCCTGCACTGGTGATGGGGACAGTGCCTGGTGGGGCTGGGGATGTCTCTGGGCAGTAGGGCAGGGCTGTGCTGTGACAGGAGCTGTGCCTCACCATGGACTCTCTGCAGAACCCATGGACTGGCTCCTGGATGAAGTACACGTGCCTCTGGACAGGTGAGGAGCCTGTGGAAACCAGGGGACAGTGCTCAGCCTCAGGCATGTGCAAGGTTTGCCATGCTCAACCTCGGGTTTTCTCATCCCATCCCTCAGAGCTGATCCCATCCCTCAGAGCTCGCCCATCCCTCAGAGCTCACTCATCCCCTGGGACTCCCCCAGAGAATCAGGAGCAAACCAGGCTACAGCCAACAAGTGTTTCTTTGCTTGGGCAATCTGGAAACCCTCTCGTACCAAGATCCACCCCCTTGCCTCTCCCTTTCACCCTCTTCCTCAGCCCCAGCAGCCCCACTGGTTGCTGAGCCCTGTGGGGGCTGTGGCAGTGGCCAGTAAAAAGAAGCCCAAGGCAGGCTGAGATGATCTCTGCCAGCATCAGACAGCAGTTCAAAAGGGAAGCAGCCTCTCTCCTCCCTCTCAGGCTCCCTCTCAGTTTCTTTTAAGCACAAAAACGGCATATTAAAAAAAATAAAAAAAAAGAAGAAGAAGAAGAAAGAAAAAAAAGGGAGGGGAGGAAAGAAAAGAAAGGGGTGATTTCCAGCCAGGCAGTAAAATGCCATCTGTCTCCTGACGGCTCATGTGACATTGACAGACGTCCATTGCCAGCCAGAGCCAAAGGCTCGGCAGCAGCCCGTGGTCCCCAGCCTCTTTCCCAGTCCCCACACACTCCCAAACACAGCGAGGGCTCCGGAGGAGGGAGCAGAGAATGAGCCAGACTGATTCCCGGTGCCCTTCCCGCGGGGTGACGTGCCCAGGGCGATGGTGGAGGAGGCAGCGCCGGACTTTGGAGCCGAGTTCTCTGTGCCTTGTGACTTCTCACCGGGCTGACATCCCCTTGCATCCACCTGCTTTCCTCTCAAAAGCAGCTCCCGGAAAACAAAGGGGATGAACAGCAGGCACCCCACCACCCCCACAGAAGGCAAGTGCTTTAATTGCCTGTAGGAAAAGAGCCGGGCTGACCCTGGGACCCTCCTGGGCCGGGAGGGCAGAGAGCAGAAGGGCTGCACAGGACTGCCCTGCTGCCCGGGCCCGGCCCCAGGCTACCCCTGCACACACTGCCACAAAGAGGGAGGCTGCAGCTCACATTTCCTGGGAGCACAGATGTCTCTGGATGACACAGCCACATCCCAGAAAGAGATATGCACCGAGTCAGCCCCGGCGGATACGGCAGGGAAGTCCCTGTACAGGGGGTAGAAGAGGAAAAGCCCCTGATTTCCCTGTATTCCCAGCAGGGATGGTTTCAGGAGAGCAGGAATTATGTGGGTGTTGGAAGGTGGAACCTTCTTGCCCTTCATCCCAGGCACCTGTGGCTTTGCAGAGCAGCCCCTGGGAAGCTCAGCACCCCACGGGTGCTGTGACAGCCCCAGCTGAGCAGCCCTGGGCTGGTCTGGGCACGAGCCACACACCTGCCTGTGACAGCCACCCTCGTGCCAAGGACAGCAGGGCTGGCACAGCTCTGAGGTGCCCACCCTGCCCTTCCCTGGAGCACCAGGGAGCACCAGGAGCCAGCAGTGCAGGCCAGCACACAGAGCTCCTTCTACAGGAACCTCCTGTCCTGGGCAGCTGCACAGCCAGGACCTGCTGCTCCCCTGCTCCAGCTGGGCTCTGGGGACAGGGCAGGACAGGGCTCTGAAGAGTTTGTCACCAGGACCTTAACCATGCCCACCACTGATGGGTTGAGGGGTGTTGTGGAACCCTGTAACATCATCCTGGGAGCAGGCAGGCAGGGGAAGGCACCTCACATCCTCCCCTCAGCTCTGTGTGTGGCTCTGGTCTGCAGCTCTGCTCCCCAGGTTTGGGACAGGAGCAGCTCTGAGATGGATGAGCTGACCAAGTCCTGGCTGGTGGGCAGTGGTCTGGATGGTGAGGCTGGGGATGAGGAGGAGTCAGACTCATTGATCCTTGTGTCCCACTTCCATGAGCTGGGCTCAACATCCTGGCAGTGGCTGCTGACTCTGTAATCCTGCCTGGTGAAGCCACCAGAGAAATGACACCACATTTCACACTGTGTCCTCCCTGCTGCCTGCAGAAACAGCCTTGATCCTTGGCATTGCCAGAGGGATGAGAAGGGCTGGAGGTTTCCTCTCTGGGCTGGACATGGGGCTGTCTCTTAAGAGTGGGCAAAGGAACAGCAAGATCATGCCAGGGCAATGCCAGGCCATGGGACACAATGCCAGGGCAGCAGCTCTGTCCGTCACTGGCTGCACAAGGTCAGTGCCACAGTCAGGAGAAACCCCATGAGGAGCAGCTGCAATGAGACCCCCCCCAGAGACACCCTGAGCTTGGACAGCCCTGGGACACCTCACAAGTTGTGCCAAGCAGACCCCCAGCATCACTCCCCCAGCTCCTGAGCACAGGCCTGTGTTGTTTCTCTTGTTCCATCCCCAGAGATGTTGTGTTTGATCCCTGCAGCCACTCCTGACCCCACTGGTGACAGTCTTGGTGACTCCTATCCACTCCTTCCCCTGGGTCCTGCAGTATTTCTGGAGGGTGGTGCACAAAGGGCTCAGGGCTCTCTGGGGGACAGAGAGAGCATCAGTATCTGAACAGCTTTGAGCCAAGACAACGATGGTCACAGGGTGCTAAAGGCCCCACAG
>VWYE01013797.1:80197-130115 GCA_013398995.1 Alaudala cheleensis
TTCTTTTTCTTTTTCTTTTTCTTTTTCTTTTTCTTTTTCTTTTTCTTTTTCTTTTTCTTTTTCTTTTTCTTTTTCTTTTTCTTTTTCTTTTTCTTTTTCTTTCTTTTTCTTCTTTTCTTTCTCTTTTATTTCCTAATTTCCTTCTTACTTTCTTTCCTTCTTTCCTTCCTTCTTTTTTCTTCTTTCTTACTTTACCTTTCTTTCTCTTTTTCTTTTTTCCCTTTTCTTTCTCTTTTATTTCCTAATTTCCTTCTTACTTTCCTTCTTCCTTCTTTTTCTTCTTTCTTACTTTACCTTTCTTTCTTCTTCCCTTCTTTCTTCCCTTTCCTCGGTGCCGTTTGAATGACAAAGGTTTCTGATTACAGTCCTCCCGGGGAATCAAACACCAAGGCTGCTGCTCATTTACTGACTGGCAGATTAAGATGGATAAAGGGAGAGATTTGTATATTGACTCTGTGTTTATGTAACTCGTGTGCAAGAAGCAAAGGGGGATCTGACCCACATAAATAATAACGAGCAGCATTTTTAAACTAAATCATCTGGAAAATTCACAGACGATTCCATCGGTCCTTTCTATTGTGTCACCAGAGGGTCATAAATAATTCAGCCTTGCTCAAATATTTATGGAAATCAATTTAGCCCTCAGCCCAATGCCACCTCCCTGAGAAAACAGTTTCCTTTCCTATCACAAGTGCAAACTGGCTGCCCTCTGTCCCACGAGCCTTCCCAGGGCCAAGGGCACCTGGAACCTCCCACAGCACATCCAGGAGCCAGCCCCGAGCCACGGGGACCTCAGGGAAGGTGAAGCTGCCCGGGGTCTTCCAGGAGAGGAGCAGGTCACAGCAGTCCCCCATCCGTGGGGACTCCACCGTGGGCATCTGGCCCAGGCTGGCTGCAGAGCTGAGGGGCAGCCTTTGGCAAAGCCCTGGGCACATGGAGAGCAGCTCCCGTGCAGGTGACAACTGATGCTCGAGTCAACAAATCCTGGGCAGGAGGGAGACACCTTGACGAGATCAAAGGTCCAAAACAAACTCCCACAGGAGCCAGGAGCCCAGGGGAGCTCCCAGGGCAAGGTCCATGGCTGTGCCATAGCAGGAGCAGCTGCTGCTCAGCCCCAGCCGTGCCCCGGCACTCGCTGCTGGCTCCTTCCTCTCTGGCTGCACATGGCAAAGGCTCTGCCAAAAGCAGGGATGGGCTGCCCATCATGACCAGCACCCCATGCTGAACCCACCATGCTCCTGAGCACCTTTGCTGATCCTTCTGGAAGCTCAGCACTTCATGGGCTATTCCTGTTTCTTGACTGAAAAACCCACTTCCTGGGAGCTGTGAATCTCTCCCAGCACCTTCATTGCACACAAACAGGGCAAATTCCTGGGGTCAAATATGTGCACACTCTTTAGGGGTGCCAGACATTCAGCGAGTACCTGGCCCACCACAGAGATTAAGATCAAACCTCCTCCCAGCTCAGCCACCAGCACAGGAACTGGGAGCAGCCACACACAGCCCATGACCAGAAGAAGAAGCCACATCTCCTCCAGCCTCTGTGTTGCCTGAAATTCCTGATCACCCCTTAGCAGGTCATTTATCTGGCCTCTCCCCTGGGACAGCATTGCAGAACTGTGCAAGGGCACAGCACAGATGGGTTCCATGGCTCTGTGGCAGGCACTGGGACACTTCCCCCCCAGGCAGCAGTGCAGTGAGCTGGGCAGGCACCAGCTGTGGATGCCATGGGGATGTGAGGGGACATGGACATGCTGCAGTGACCAGGAGCCCAGTGAGGGAGTGTTTTGGTGATTTGGCAGAGATTATCCTCCTGCTCCCACCACAGGGGTATCTCTGCACCAAAAGCACCACTCTCCAAACTGTGGCTGGGAGCACCCAGGGCAGGAGACAAGCCTGGAGGGGAGCTCAGAGTCCCAGAGTGTAACCAGGGTCAGACAGCCAAAGAGGTGAAATGGAGTGATCCCTCCTGCCATTCACACTGCTTCAGGATCCTCAGGGTAAGGGATGAGGCAGAGGGAGGGAGTGACTGGCAGGCAGAGGGGCTGTGGGAGCTGGAGTCACTGTGGGACAAACCCTGCACCATCCTGGCTGAAGGAACAGCAGAGGCACCCTCCAGTGTGTGAGGAGGGTTTGGGAGCCTCTCCAGTGCCACTTGTCTCAGCACAGGAGACTTCCAGCCACCTCCCTTCTGCCTTCCAGACTCTCTGATGACTTGTCACCATCCCTGGAGAGTTTTAGGAGCTGTGTAGATGTGGCATTTGGGGATGTGGTTTAGTGGTGGCCTTGACAGTGCCAGGGGAATGGTTGGACTTGATGATCTCAAAGGTCTTTTCCAACCCAAACAATTCCATCATTCTAGAAATCTTCTTGACACAAATAGATTTATAGAATTATAAATAAATTCTAGAAATAATTCTATAAATCTGCTTGACACAAATGCTGAGGCACCCCCAGGGCCCACACATATCCCACATCTGCAGATGTCACCAGATGAGAGCACAGCTGTTGCTCCAACACAGAAAATCACCAGTGGCCCACACAGGGGGCACTTGCAGGGGTTTACATGTGCAAAATCTTTGCTTCAGGTGACTCTCCCAAAATCACAGCCCACCCTCTCTGCTGTGCCTGCACACCAAGGGGCTGCAGGATGCAGTTGGTTTGCAGCTCCCACCACAGGGGAATGCAAGCACCAGTGCTTCCCCAGCACACCTGGGCATGGCAGACAGAGGATCATGGATATTATTGACATGGAAGAGCTTCACAAAGGGAAATAATTTGCCTTTGTGAGGAGAAAATCCTGGGAAAAAGTTAGGTAGGATCCTTTTCTGTTTTGTTTTTTTTTCCTCTCCTTGCCTGGCAAAGTCCCTCTCCCGTCCAGGATTTGTGATTTAGGAGCTTGGAAAGTGAACTTTTCCCTGTCAGACTGGTGATTCATCATAGACTGGAACAAAATGGATGTTCCTGGGCTGCAGGGCCCTGAACTGCCCAACATTTGGGATGCCATCAAACAATTACCTTTAATTCATAGGCTATGGTACAAGTGTACCTCTGCAGTCAGGGCAAGGACATCACCTGGTCTCTCTGCAGAGCTGTTTCCTGACAGCACATGAGCATTCGTTGTGTTTTATTCAAAAAGGGGTTAATTTGTGCCCTCTTATCCCCCAAGCACAGGAACACAATCAATCTCAAAAGAGCTGCTTGGATTTCTCCTCCCTTCTCCAACCTCACTTCTTGGCTCTTAATAAATTATTCAGCTTTCCTAAATATGCATAGGGATCTCATTAACAACTAATTTTGCTTATTTAAACCAACTGCATAATCAAACCACTATAGTGTTTCCCCTTTCTTATAGCCATGAATTATTCATGTGCTGGGGGATCTGCATACAAATTTATTGATTCTTAAAAGGGTGTCTTTTTCACAGCCTGGAAAAAAAGAAACCCTGGTTATTCTGGTGTCCAACATTTTGGCCCAAACTCCCATGTAACAAATCATGTGGTGCTTTCCTGGGAACAGAGAGCAGACAAACCCACAGCATCACCAAATGCACCTGGAATTCCTGAGTGCAGGGGAAAAGGGAGTGTTTCCAACAGTGCAATTAATCATTTGCAGGATCTCGAATTGCAGCCCTTTCCCGGAGTGTGAAGGGCTCATTGTTGCAGCATCCATTTCACTGTGACTTCCTGGTGCCTTTGGGTTCTCCCACACAAGGCACAAAGACACCCAGATGAGAAAGGGACATCTTGCAAAGGCATAGAAACCACCAGAATCGCCAGGAACAATCTGGGCTCACCCCACTGCAGATAAAAGCATGCAGAGGGTGGAGCATGGGTCAGTGTGTGCCCCCAGCCCCTGGGCCTGCCCAGCCCTGCCATGGAGGGGAGCTGGGCTTTGGGGACCCACACATGGTCCTGCTCATGCACACCCTGCATTCTGGACTGGCCTGTTGCATTTTGTCTCATCGTGGGGCTCTTCTGAAGAGCTGTCTTTGGTCACCCACCCCCAGACCCCACATCCTTCTGGCACAGCTCCCTGAGGAGGTGGTCCTGTTCTGCTCTTAGGCTCATGGAATTACAGAGGAATTCAGGTCAGAAGGAACCTCTGGAGGTTTCCAGTCCAGGCTCCAGCTCAAAGCATGCTCAGCTGTGACATCAGACCAGGTTGTCACATCTTTACTCAGTGTTGAGAATTTCCAAGGGTGGAGACTGCAAAACCTCTGAGCAACCCATTCTGCCACTTGACTTTCCCCATGGCAGAGATGCTTTTCCTCATATCCATTCTGAAACTCCAGTTTTCAATTCATGTCTCTTGCCCTCCTGTAATGCACTGCTGTGAAGACCCTGGGTCTCCCTGATTGACTCATCCTGCCCAGGTGTTTCTGGTTTTCATCACTCTCCAGCCCTCAAGGCCTGCCTCAATCTCAGGCTGAAGGAGCAGTGTCCATGATGGCAGCCACAGCACAAAAGAGCTTCTACAAGAAGAGCATTTTCAGAGAAGGCTTTGACAACCTCATCCCATGAAAAGTGAATGTCAGAAATGGTTCGTTTTATTTGTCTTTTGAGAACTGGTGAGGCTCTTTGTTTGCTTGCTTGCTTTGTAAAGGAGCAGGTTGTTGTGCTTTAATTTGTCTTCTTGCTCCTTCATGATAAAAAATAACCCTAGCTGTGGGAGGAACATGAATCTGTGAATGTTCTTTTATAACAGAGCAGAATCCTGGGACAGGATCTCCAATTTTTTCCTTTCCCCATGCCTGCATTGCTGGCTGGCTCTGTACTCACTCACCTGTTCAGCTGCAGCTTCTCAGGTGTCACTCAGAAACAACCCAATCACAGCCCCCAGCTATCCTGCAATGGTCTGGATTCAGCCNGCAACCCCACAAGGAGCAGCTTGAGGACCTGACCCCAATCACAGCCCCCACCTGTCCTGCAATGGTCTGGATTCAGCCAGGACTCGTTCAGGGAGGACCTGGTGCTGAAATCACAGAACCATTTAGGCTGGAAAAGCCCTCTGAGGTCACCAACCCCAGCAGAGCCAAGCACAGCACCCAGGGGTGCAGGATGGCTGCTGAGCACCCCCATGTCCCACACCCAGCAGTGCTGTGCTGAGCCACCCTGAGTGAGGGCACGGATCTGCTCCTTGCCAGCCCAGGGGAGGTGCCAGCACAGGTGTCACAGCAATGTCACCCCAGAGCTGGCAGGACAACAGGGCACTGCTGTGAGTCACCCGTGGCTCTGCCAGAGCTCCTCACACGGCACTTGGAGGCTCTCAGGGTGACCTCTGGAGACCAAGCCACTGAGGAAATGGGTTCTTTCAGGTTGTTGTGGGGTGTTCTCTACAGCCCACATTCCTGTGCACCCAAAATCCACAGCTCCTCCTCACAGCTTGTGACACCCCAATCACAGCCCCACAGCTCACACCCCACATCCCTCAGCCCTGTGGGGCCACAGCTGGGCTGTGCTGGAGGGCTGAACACACTGCCCTGCCTGCAGCAGGGAGAGCAGGGGCAGTCTGGGTGCAGCAAGGGCAGGGAATCCTGAAAGCAGAGATGGAAAGGGTAGGAGATGCAGGATCCTGGGATGCAGGAAGGGCAGGGAATACTGAAAGCAGAGATGGAAAGGGTAGGATATGCAGGATCCTGGGATGCAGGAAGGGCAGGGAATACTGAAAGCAGAATGGAAGGGCACTGTGAGGAAAGGGTAGGAGAGCATTGGTGAGCTGCTCCTCAAACCACCGAGCTGAAGCACCTGAACTGGTTGTTTGTAAACCCAGCTCCTCTGAATCTTTGGAAAAGCATTCAGTAGTTGACTGAAAGAAAACCTTCACAAGACAGAGCAGCTGTCACCCCTATTCTGATCAAGCAGCTGAATGATCCCAGGAGGAGCTTCACTTAATCAGAACAGCAGGAACTTGCCAAAAATCCCAGTTGTGCACCAAGGGACACACCAGCCCAGGCACTGCTGTAGCCAGCAGGCTCCTGCAGCCCTGGAGCAGCTGCATGGACACCAGTGAGGCTGCTTGAAGCACAGATGAATGAATACATGTTCTCAAGAGCTACTTTTGTACAGACAGCAGGCCTGAAATAGCAGCTTCTGGGAAACATGGCCAGCAGGCAGGGAAATGAGACCATTCCTGGGTGCTGAAGGAGCTCTTGGCAGCGTGGCAAGGAAGGGTTGGTTACTGTTGAAGCAGCAAGTTTGTGCTCTTGAGCTCTTGCTCAGAGTTCTACTGAAACCAGCTGAAGGGCATCCACATGGGAGAGTGCTCAGGAGGGGGATGCAGGATGAGTCACTTGGCAGAGGACAATCCACCAGCAACACAGATCCTACCCAGGAGTCACACTCCTCTGTGCAAAGAGCTCCTGTGTCAAAGAAGTCACATTCACTACCTTGAGACTGAAATCTGCCTTCCATGGCCCCTGTTCATCCTCACAGGAGAAGGAACCATGCTGGTTCACACAGAGCACACTGCTGCAGCAGTGAGGACAAGAAACAGGGAGTTACGTGCAGAAGTTCACAAACCTCCAAAAATCAACCTGCATGAATTTTATCAGGGACAGTTGGTCTCAGTGTAATTTCAGCCACATTCCTAGAAAAACTCAGAGCTTTTTTTTCCTCTTTAAGATCAGGCTCCTTCTTGTCTGTGTCTTCAGTCAGTCTCTGTTCCTCTGTCCACCTGCACATTATAAGAGCCAAGTTCATCCTGTGATCCTGCTGGTAACCAGGATGCCTGGGTCCCGTGGAGGGTGGGAGGCGCACTGTCCTTGACTTCTTTGTGAGCACAAACCTGTCACCTTCCTCTTGCAGACCTCATTTTCCCAGCTGGAGATGGTTCTATTTACCCACACTTGTCAATACAGTTTTACAGCCTGGGTTAATATTGATTTCCAAGTGAATGCACTAAACTCATATCTGACCCTCAGCACCCATTCAGAGCTTCCCTCTCTCCCAGCACTCCACAGGTCACCTGCAAAGCAGCACAGGTGCATTGAGAAGCTTCTACCAAAGCTCTTTGCTGCAGCTGCTCTGCAGAATAATCCCAGGGACAGACCCCTCACACAGCACCTGAGGAGATAACTTGGCTTCTCTGGATGCATTTTACTCCTCACAGCTGCACCTCCTGGCCCTTATTCCAGATCTGCTCTTCAAAACAGGAGGCTGACTCTTGTCACCTGTGTCCAAGCAGAGGCCAGCACACGCCCCCCATTCCCACCTACCCATGGTCAGGTAGGAGCAGATAAAACCCGAAATATTATGAGAACAAATGCACAAATGGGTTTTGTTTACATCTTTGCACGTGTCTGAGCAGCCCTGCTGGGCTCTGGGGGTGTTTGCATGGTGCTGCCCCTTCCCAGCCCTGCTGGGCTCTGGGGGTGTTTGCATGGTGCTGCCCCTTCCCAGCCCTGCTGGGCTCTGGGGGTGTTTGCATGGTGCTGTCCCTTCCCAGCCCTGCTGCCCTCCTGCCCACAGCCACTGCTGCCCTCTCTGTCTGCCCCGTGGAAACAGGGAGTGGCAGAGAGTGCCTGGATTCCATAAGAAGCTGAGATCCTCACACAGGCAGCATTAATTGCAACTTTTAACCTTTAATTATAGGTTCCCTTGGTTTCCAGTGTGTATTTTCAGCTGATTGTCTCTGTGTTTCCATGGCTCATACGTGAACTCACACTCTGGCAATGGCAGAACCACTCCGAGTGACCCAGGCCAGTTTGTGACCTTAATGATCCTTTTACAGACACCTGGAGAGAGCCCAGGTGAGGATCCAAGTGTTCCCCACCAATTTCATCCCCTGTTAAAGCAACATATCCCAAAAATGGAGAACAAGAGGTTCCTTCACATCAGCAGAGCTGGGGAGTTGAGCCTTTGGGGCCACAGGGAAGTTGGGACCTTCAGTCACACAAGATACCGGTGGAGCTCCTTCTAAACGGACTGCCAAAGAGATTTGATCATATGCAAAAATATGCAAATGGAGCTGATTGCTCTGAGTCACGGTGTGCTTCTCCCAGTGCCCACAGTTTCACAGGAATGAGTGCAGCAGGGACAGCACAGGGATTTACCTGCCAGAACTGAGTCATATCATGGCATGTCCCATCCCCATCCCTTCCCTGCTCCCTCCCCAGTCTCTGCTGTGTGGAACTGCCCTTGTTTGGGGGAGACATCACCCAGGGTGGGTTTGTACCCCCCCTTGGAGCAGCGTGGCTCCAGGCCTGGAGGGGAGCAATGGCAGGGCACAACAAGAAGGGAGCATCCTCGTTTCTGCACTAATCCCAGCACTCTTCCAGGAAGCTGGACCTGCAGATCTGGGCCTTAATTAGAACTTCAAACACCTCTCTGAGCACTGGATGTCCATTATCTTTGCTGCCAGGGAGGCAGCTGCTTCCTTCAGCTGAATGATGGGTTGTGTGACCCAGGAACAAGAGCCCGTGGCATGTTTTGTGAGATCAACCATTTTCCCCGGAAGATCCTCCCTCAGAGCTTGCCAAAGGGACAGGTTGGACTGGACAGGAGGCACCTGGCCATTCCCAAAGCAGGTGTGATCCGTGTGAGTGTGCCCTGTCCTGCCCTCCCAAACACAGCCCCGTGCTCAGCCACTCCCTGCCTTCCCTGGAAGGGAGCTGTCATGGCAAGGACATGCCCGTGGCATGAGTGCACAGGAGCTCCAGGCCACCATGGCAAGGAGCAACGAGCTGAGTCCACCCTCAGCAGGCAGGAAGCAGCACTCAGCCTCACCCAGCTTCCCAGGACAGCCTGGCCAAGAGCAATGAGCTGAATCCATGCTCAGAATGCAGGAAGCAGCACTCAGCCTCACCCAGCTTCCCAGGACAGCCTGGCCAAGAGCAATGAGCTGAATCCATGCTCAGAATGCAGGAAGCAGCACTCAGCCTCACCCAGCTTCCCAGGACAGCCTGGCCAGGCCCCAGCCTCTTGTGCCTCCTTCACCCTGGCACTGGGCATCACCAAATCTCCTGCAGATGCTTCCTCCAGCCTTTTCCCATGGGTTATGCCCACCCCCACCACAGAGGGCTTGGAAACCTCCTTCTGTGTTATCTCATGCACCAAGTGGCTCGAGGAAAAGAGAAGCAGAACAGCCCTGAGACTGCCTGTGCTGCCAGGAGCACACGAATTCCCAGCTTGGCTTCCCACAGCAGCCCTGGGACCCCCATTCCTCCCAGAGCTGCTGCATTTGTTAGAGCAGCTTGGAAAGTGAAGGACCAGGGGAGTTCATCTCAAGGGGCTGTGGTTCTGATCCCCCTGAAACCTGCACACCACAGTACCAGGAGTTCTAAACATGGCTTTGTTTCTATGAGGGAAGAAGGAGAATTCACCAGCACAGCAGAAATGTGGCCGCTCCCTCCTGCACTCTGCCCTACTTGGAGACAGACAAGATAAATCCTACTGACTCCCAGCTCCCTCTGCTCCTGCTCTGCCTGTGCTCAGGCTGGCACACCAACACCAGCACACAGCACTTCTGCTCTGCCTGCTCAGGCTGCAGCTGCATGAGGCTGAGCCCCAGAGAGCTGCAACATCCCTGCAGCTGGGCTCTTTTATCTCAGCTCCCTTACAAACCACACCAGCACCCAGCCCCTCTGAGTATGAACCCCACCACTGGGGTGTGTAGGTGGGGATGCAACAGCCTCAGTCCCATCCCACTGAGCAGCAAACCTGGTGCATGAGGCTCAGAATCTCTGCCAAGCAGCACGGTCCAGGCTGACACCACATTCTGCATCACCCCAGGCCCTCTGCAATGCCTCAGGTTCTCTGTCTCCTAAAAATGGGGACAATCAGAATTCAGTGAGTGCTTTGGGAAAGCTCCAACCTGGGTATGAGGTTTTGTGCATGAGTCTTGTAGCACCTCCCGGGGACTGTCTCCTAAGACTCAGGTGTCCTGAAGGGGAGGGTGGCTGCCACCTGGAGCATGGCACACTGAGCCAGGACAGCTCTCCTGGACACCCCAGCCATTCCTCTGTGTTGGTCACCTGGTGGCACGAAGTAGAGGGGTTGTCTGAGACCACCACTGGTATCCCAAACCCTCCTTCTCACTGCAGAAACAAACTGCTGCACAACCACAACGATTAATAACCCACCTCTCCTCCACCACTTTCTTGTCCAAGTCAGTCCATGACAGGCCCCAGTGCAGATGGTCACAGCAGGACATTGCTTAACCCATCAGCTGTCCCCCAAGGACAGACACTTTGCATTTTGGCTTCATGTCACAGAAGAATCATCCAGGGAGTCATTCAGCCTTGGGAAACGTCTGTCCGAGCACAGAGCTGGTGTCCAGTCCTCAGGGCAATATCCAGCCATGCCTGGGAGACAGAGTAGGACACTCTGGGGCACAGCACTCAGACCATCCTGTCCTTAAACCTCAACCAAACAACGGGCCCAGGCACAGCTGGATCTGCCCCTGGCAGGTGGCACCCACTGGCTCCTCTGCAGCTTGGAGGCAACATCCAGGTGACTGTGAAAAGTCATCTCAGCCCTGACAGATGGGTGGAGGATAAAGGAAGAAAGCACCAATCCCATCCATCTGGAGCCTTCTGTCCTGTCAGGCCTCCATGCATCCCCCTTGGCTGGGTTATGCAGGTGTGGGGGCCTCAGGGGCTGCTGCTCTGCTTGCACAGCTGGCCCCAGATGTGCAGGGCAGGGAGAGGGGCTGAGGATGTGCCTTCCCCCTCCAGCCTCCTCTCTCTGGCTCTGCCTGGTGCCCCAGGGCTGTTTGCAGCTCATCCCCACTGGTACCAGACACCTCCCAGGTGCTGGGATGCAGCCCACAGCTCCTGGCAGAGCCACATTCCCGGGGCAGGTTGCAAAGGGCCTGTGGCACAGGTGAGAGACAGAATCACAGGATCATTCAGCTTGAAAAAGATCTCCAACCTGTGACCACTCCCTGCCTCGTCACCCAGCACTGAATGCCACTTCCAGATGTTCCTTGGACACCTCCAGGGATGGGGACTCCACCACTTTGCTGGGCAGCTCCTTCCACTGCCTGACCACCCTTTTCATGCAGAAATTCTTCCTGCTGTTCAACCTGAACCTCCCCTGCTGCAAACTTGAAGCTTTCCTGCCATCAGCAGCCTGGGGGAAGAGGCAGACCCACAACTTCTTGTCAGACAGTTGTGAGAGTGAGAAGGGCATCCCTGGGACCCAAACCTTGAGGGACCTGAGTGGTGACACCACTGGGTACAGCAGCTCTCCCTGGGTTAGCAGAGCTCTGTTCTGGGATCAGGCTGCTGGCATCCCCACTGACAGGCCAGCCTGAGCATTTCTCACCAGGGCTGATAACAAAGTGCACACGTGGCTCCCTCCCAGACAGAGAACCACCCCAGGGCAGCTCCACACACAGCAAAACATCTCACAGGGCAGCAGCAGGGCTGGGGAGGGACCTGAGGAGCTGCAGCAGCCATGCCATGCCAGCCCCTTCCTGGCTGCCCCACCCCAGCCACTCATCCCAGCTGCTGCTGGGACACCCTGAATCACTGCAGGACACCACCCAGGGGGCTCTTTGCAGGGTGCCCATCCATGGGGTGGGTGTTTCTGCTACACCTGCCCAGACTCTCCTCCAATTCCCAAAGGGCTTTCTCTTTCTTCTGCCCTGCCAGTGCTGATGCTGTGCCCTGCAGCCTGGGAATAACCAGCTCTCCCCCATCACACCACCTCATTCCAGCCATGATCTCTCATGCACAAGCTTTAAACCACTTCCCTGTGGCTCAGCCTGTTTACACTCACCATGGCACAGACTGCACTCAGCTCCTCACCTCACACCACAATGGGTGTTGCTTTGCAGCCAAAATTGCAGGATGCTTTAAAGTGAGGTGTTGTCCAGCTCTCATTAGAGCCAGAACAAGAGCTGCTCTGGCCTTGGGAGGATCCAGATGAATCCTCTCTGGGCTCTCTGTCTATACTCAAGCTCATTCTTTAGCTCAGCCAGTCCCAAGGGGTTTCATTCACATGTAGGGAAATGACCCCATTTGTCTGTTAAAAACATCAGAATAAAACTCTTCCTATTCCATCTGAATGGAATCTGACCCCTAAGGGACTAAAACCTTTCCTTCACAGCAGTCCCTGTCTGAGCCATGCAGGAGCACTTGGAGACCTTCCCAGTGTTTAACCTGAATCTGGGAATAGCTGCCATTCTCTAGGACTGCATGAAGTTAAAGCCCTTATTTCACCAGAGCAGTGCAGGGAGGCTGAACCACTCTGGGTGGGTTCCCCACATCCTGCACCCACCCAGTCTGCCCAGGCTGCAGCCCAGGAGGAGCTGGACTTGTGCTCTGTGTCCTGTTCCTGCTGGGCAAGCAGGACACCAGTGTCCCTGAAAAGAGCAGGGGCCACTTTGGCCCTACAACTCTCAGGCCTCTGTGTTGCTTTGGCTTGAACCAAACTCAGACCCATCATCACATTAGATAATTCACACTTCACATGTGAGTGTGATAAGTGGGTGATAAGTGATAAGTGGGAAAACTATGGGCATTGGTATAATCCCAGTTGATCTGAATGTTGATAAAATAAATAGCACGTGAATATTATCACTGACAGAGAGAACAAGATAATTACTGGTTGTACTAATGGGACCACTGAGGCCCAGAGCATCACGTGTCTGGCATGGTGGAGGCCTCTGATTCATGTGCAGCAGCAGCCAGATCCTCCATCCCACAGCTTCAGCAGAGAAACCACCCCAGGGGTTAGAGACAGAAGGTGGTTTGGGTTGGAAGGGACCTTAAACTTCATCTCATTCCAGCCCCTGCCATGGGCAGGGACATGTCCCACCTTCCCTGTCCCAGGGAGCTCCAAGCCCCATCCAGCCTGGCCTTGGGCACTTCCAGGGAATGGGGCAGCCACAGCTTCCCTGGGAAACAGAACCACTGGCTGACAGAATTGTTAAGGGCACCTCTGGAGATCATGGAATCCAACATCCCCCAAGGGAGGGGCATCTAGAGCAGGTGGACAGGAACACATGCAGGAGCATCTGGAATGTTTCCAGAGGGGGAGACCCCATCACCTCCCTGGGCAGCTGCTCCAAACAGAGCCTGGCTTAACAACAACCTCTGTCAGCACCCATGGGTGCATCCCAGGGGGGCCCATGGAGTTATGGGTGCCAAATCTGCCTGGCTGATCTCTAACCCAAACATCTGTGTGCAGGTGGAAGTCTTCCTTTCTTCAGCCTTCTTCTCTAACTCCCAGGTCTGGGACTCCTGAAGGCCAACCTCAGCAGGAAGGACTGAGGCAAAGGAGACATTCTGCAATTCTGCCTTCTCTGTGTCTTCCCTGTTTCAGTGTTTCTCACCACTTCCACAGGAAGAATTTCTTCCTAATATACCATCTAACCCTGCCCTGGCTCAGACTGAAAACATTCCCTGTTGTCCTAGAAAAGGGTTCAGGGACTCCTGACTGTTCATTTGCTGGAAACCAGCACACAACCATCTGGCAAAGGCAGAAGCAGGGGCTTGAAGGGTGTCAGACACCTCCCACCCAGCACAGGGCAGGATGACTGAGAGATGGAAAATGATGGTTGAGGAGGGGCCTGTCCCTGCCCTGCTCAGGGCTGTGCATTTCTGAAAATTCCAGGACACTGAAAAAGCCCCATTTCCCTGCACCCCACTGGTGCCTCTGCTTCCCAGGAGGCTCATGTCTTTCCCCAGCCTCACCTGATGAACAAATGCCCCTTCCTGCTCTGTTTCTCTGCAGCAGAATTATTTGTAATAAAGGAATTAAAGACAAGATTTTCAAGTGAACCAGAGGGAATTCACAATCCACAATCCACTGCAGTTCAAACCTGTTGCTTTCAAGCAGAAAAGGCCTTTCAGCAGCAGCAGCAGAGTGTCTGACTTGGCTCCCCAGTGATGAGAAGCCCTTTGCTTTGCCCATGGGACAATGTCCCATCCACAGCCACACCCTGGCTGTGCAAAAGATAATTCGCCTGTGCCTGGCTCCTGCCAAGTGCCCTCAAACCCCACATGATGAAGGGTTTAGGTGCCATGCTCTGCTGCATCACGTCACATTAAGTCATGTGTTGTCACCACACTCTGTCAGCTCCCAAAGCAGCCCTGTCCTGGTGACTCAGTCACTTGGGCTGAAATACAGTCCCCTCTTCATGTCTGGGTGACAGCTGAAGAACATGTAATATTCTGTAGTTCTCTGAGTAACTGTCTTCTAGGTGCAAAAATGAAATTTCTGACAATTTACAAGAAAATTATTTATTAGCACATGAGACAACATTAACACAGAGAATACCCATGATAACAGTGGTGTCAGGGAGCATGTCCACCCCTGATCCCACCAATGAAACAGCAGACAGCCTCTGATCCAGATCAAATTCTCTAAAATCTCAGGGAGACATCACATTTCAAGAATACTTTCTCAGAAATAACAGGCCTTTCTGCCCCTAGAAGAAATTTCTTTCTGCAGCAACCCTTACTCCTCCTGACATTCTCAGCTGTGTCACTCCTTATTCCCAATTAGCATGAAGCCACAGCACTGTTATTAGGAAAACTCATCTCTCAGAAGGGTCACTGCAAGTTAAACCTAACTTTAGCCCTGACTTTCCCCTTGGCTACAACTGAGTAGAAATAACTTCTGAGCATGTTTTATCATCAAGATTTCAATCTGGGCACCCCAGCTAAGCAGATTTCCCTGGCTGCTCCCCATCCAGAGCTCTTTACACCCCTGCTCTTTGCTCTGGTCTGTGCAGTGCTGCTTTCACAGGTGGGATTGCTCTGTGGGTAGCTGCTCTCATTTTTCACATGCTGCATTTCCTGAGCACAGCCAAGGACCACTGGCACTGCTGATGAGCTGGAAAAGAGTCACGAAGCTGATTATAGTCTGTCAGCTTCCCTAACCACTTCCAGCAATTAGATTTAAGGACTTTCTTACTAAATTTGCAGAAATTGCTTCCTTTCCTCCTGTTCCCCTGAGCAAAACCAGCTGAGCCTGGTCCCAGATCTGCCCACTTGCAGTGTCAGGACAAACAGACCCAGTGCACCCTGGACAAACCACACCTCCAGACTGCCCAGGCAGAGCCAGCACTGACTCCCCCAGGACCCTGACCTTTACCAATAACCCAAGCAAGAGACAGCAAGGATGTTTACCTTCAGGCCAGGTGCGTGTCATTCAGCAGCTCCAGCAGCCTCAGCTCACAGGCAGTGGGTGCTGAACTCGGGTCAGGATTGATGCCAGCAAACCCCAGGGAATTTTGGGCTAATTTCTTCCCCTTTCTTCTCAACCCCATGCAGCAGTGAGTCTTCCTGCAATTTAAATTTAAAATTTTTGGCACTTTGCCAAAAACCCACCTAGATAATTCAGTACAGAAGGGAGAGCACCAAGACTCTTGGTCCTTCTTGGGATGTGTAGCCAGGTACAATGGGCTTGTATGTGCCCAGGTTCTATTTTGTTCTTTATTGTTAATTATTTTACAAGTTTATTAAACCTTTTGCTTTACAAAACACACCCCAGGAGCTGCCTCACAAATTATTTTTAAGCCATTTCTGTGAGGTGAAGGACACCCTCAACTTCCTACATCTGCACGTGGCTCACTCCACTCTGGCCACGTTTAAGACTCTGTCAGCAGCTCACTTTGGGACAGGTTCATTCCCAGAGCAGGGAAGGAGCAGCACCCAGAAGCCCCAGCACAGGGCTGACCCCTGGGCCACAGGCACAGAGGGAACTCTGAGGAAACCTTCAGCAAACATCCCTGCACTCATCTCAGCTCCTGCTGTCCTGCTAATGGCTTCCTCAGCATCTGATTGATCTGAGGATCAGCACAGACCCAGATGGAGTGTTATCCACTGGTGTAAGTACAAAGCCCAGAGCCCTGGAATGGCACAGGTTGCAAAAGCAGAGGGAATCAGAAGCCCTGTGCCTTCTGGTGTGTCTGTGGGCTAACCCTAACCCTAACCCTAACCCTAACCCCAACCCCAACCCTAACCCTACCCTAACCCTAACCCTAACCCTAACCCTACCCTAACCCTTCCCAGCCCCTGTGAAACAGCCCCCTCCCTGCACCAGGCTCTGTCTCTGGCCATGCAAACACACATCTCACAGGGCTCATTTAGCCCAACACAAAGCACATTTGCAAGGTTATTTTTCCCTGAATTAGCTCAGCCAGCACTGGCACAGGGGCAAGCAGGAAGGTGCCACCAAGGGCAGGAGGCCCTGGCAGGGTCATGGAAGCCTCCACTCAGATTAACTCCAGCCATGGAGTGAAATGGATGCAGGAAAGAGAAGATCTGTGTAGGGGACAGTTCATCCCCTCCCTGCCACACTCAGTGTTCCTTCCCTTCACTCTGTCCTTGGCACAGCACAAGCTGTACCTTCCCCCTGCAGAGCACAGGTTTTTTCCTGTTGGAAAGAACCAGGCAGCACCAGGCAGGAGGCAGGAGCTGTACCAGAGTCCTTGTTTCACACAGGGTCCATCCCCAGGAGACAAACCAGCTGAGACCCTGCAGAGAATGCAATCCATGGTGTGTCCTTTGTGTATCACACACACAGGATAAAGAAACAGAGCTGCCAGAAACATTCCCAAATCACAGGGGTAGCAGAAATCTACCCAGAGCCTGAGAGGATGAACATGGACCTGCACAGGCAAGAGCTTTGGGGATCTTTTGGGCTGGAGAGAGTGGGTAGAAACCTAAAGGTCTGTCCTCCTGCTCAGTCTTCTCCTGTAGAAAACTTCAAGTCTAACAAAGCTCTCTCTCAGCTCATCCTGTTTCTTGCAAGGCAAGTAGGAACCACAGGACTGATTTCCCATACACTATTTTGCCATTTGCTCCAGCAGTTCTCATTATTTGTTTTTTAGCTGTTTTACCCAGCACACACGTTCAGCTGGCAGGAAAGCTCTTCATCACAGAGTGACTTCATGATTTGTTCTCATGATTTGTTTTTTAGCTGTTTTACCCAGCACACACGTTCAGCTGGCAGGAAAGCTCTTCAGCACAGGGTAACTTCCCTCAGTGCTGGGCTCAGAAAACCTCCCATGCTCTGATCTTCACCAAACACAAGAAGAGACTCAAATTGCCCTTCTGTCCCTTCAGCTTTCCCTCAAAGGGAACCTGGTCACTGGAAGTTCTGGATGGTTTCCTCACACCTTCCTGGCTCCTGTCTCCATCCTTCACATTTTTCCCACTTCACAGGGAAACAAAATCAGGCTGGGGACAGCCAAGACTGAAGCCCCAGCACAGGACCCCTCTCCTCATGAGGGCCATGCTGTGGAGCAGCTTTTCTCTCTCTGTGCCACTTCCCCACATTCCCTTGTCTTAGGAAATGCAGTACTTACAATTTGGAAACATTCTGTCAACACTTATCAATTTTGGCAGTTTTTCAATTTAAAAATCCATCACTTCCCCCTCCCCCTCCACCTCACCTGATCCCTGCTCCCATGTCAAGTCTGCTTTTTAGCTGTAAATACAATGCTGCCTCTTCCAGTCAAGCAAAAATATCCTCAAATTGGCTTAGAGATCATTTAGAGCATGATTATAAAAATATAATTGGAAAATTAGCTTGGTGTACTTTGCCATCTATTCTTGAGCCTGAAAAGGTTCATTTCTGTCCAAGTGTCTCCACCCAAGACCCTTCTTCCTAGGTGACAGCTCAGGCTCAGCCTGGCGTCTGCTCTGAATGGAGCTCCCCTGGGGACCAGAGCTTGCTGAGTGCAGATTCTGTTTTCAAGTGGAGCCCTGGGGCTTCCCAAATGCAAAACCTCAGGCGAGTTCCTCTCACAATGGCATGCAACATCATCTGGGTGCTTCCTTCTGCCTGGGCTCTGCCTGATGTAGGAGAGCCCAGAGCTCACCCATGTAAATGTGGCAAACCTTGAACGGGAGAGCAGGAGATGAGATGTGCCTGGAAATGGATTTTCTGCCCTGTGTGGGGCTGCACCTGGAGTATGGGGAGCATATACTGATGCCCAGTTCAGGAGGGATGTGAGGAAACTGGGGAGGACCAGGTGCCAGGAGCCAGGGCTTGAGGAAGAGGCTGAGCCAGCAAAGAGAAGGCTGAGGGTAAAACTAGCACCCACATGGGAGATCTTCATCCCATCCTCATCTCAGAGTCAAAACTAAGGCAGACACAACCAGCTTGGCCCAGTGTTGGGAATAGTCCTGCTCCAAGTGTGAGGCTGGGCTGGAGACCTTCAGACATCTGACAGCAGCACTTCAGAGATCCTGCAAGCCTCCTTGTCCCTGCTCTGAACCACTCAGTGCCACTGAAAAACGTTAGAGAGGAGCCCAAACAGCTGTGTCCCTCAAAATGCTGTCAGGATTTTACCAGTCTCCCAGGCTGCAGCACTGCTCAACAGGTAGAAAATATTGTGGAGAAATACTGGAGGGGCACAAAGAGTACAAAAACGATTTTTGTGGTGTCCACAAATGGACCAGGCACACCTGTCAGAGATATCAGCAGTCAAACCCCCTGCAGCCACCCTAAAAGCCTCTCTCCAGGAGTGCCACCTCCTGCATCGTTCAGAGCAGCATCTTCCCACCCAAGGCCCCTCAGTCAGAGAAGGGCTGGGACCACCCCCAGCAGGACCTTGCTGTCAGTTCCTGAATGCTCACCCTCCTCCTCCTCCTCCTGCCTCGGCCCCCAGGAAGCCCCCATGGCTTCCCCACATGCTGCTTTCGAGAAACACTAAAATTTGGCCAGTCCAAGGTGGATCTGGATGGAAGCAGCCAGCCCTGCCTGGAGAGGAGGGGAGCTTTGGCACACTGTGCCCCCCAGTCCCTGCCCCCCAGCTCACACACTGCCTGCACCCTGAGGCTGCTGCTGCCTCCTCCCCAGAGCAGAAACAGCTTCCTCCTGACAGAGCCCACAGGAAGCAGCGTGGTATTTATAGAGCCCTGAGAGCTCCGTGCACAAACTCGGGGAAAAACCTGCCCTCAGTCAAAAACAACCTCCTGCAGCCAGAGCTGCACTGGGAGTCGGTGCCTTGGGACTGCTCCCAGCACTTTCTTGGGCACACAGGTCCTGGAAGGAGGTTGTAGGACCTTCTCCTCCATAGAGATGGGACATGGAGCATTTCCAGCATATTCCTGACCTTCTCCACTGTCTCCTCCTCACATGTGTCTCCTTCCATCTCCCACCATTTGTATTGTTCCTCCCTCTTCCACCTTTCTCTTCCTTTCTCCTCATGATCTGTGAGATCAAAGCTGCTCCCACCTGGCCACATGCACTGAGCAAGGAAAGCAACCACCAAAACAGAGAGGGCTCTGCTGCACAGGACAGGAGAACAAACCTGCTGCCTGCAGGGGGGGAAGAAAATCAGAAGAGTCAGAGCTCCTCATTGACAAGTGGCAGCACGTGCTCATCTCTCTGGGACACCTCTCTGTAAGTGGCACAGAGTGCAAAGACTCCTTCCACCAGGAATTTCAAGATGATACAGTTTGACTTTCCTCTCAATCTTTGGGAACATCTTCTATCTCAATTTTTAGAAACAAAATTTTGCATTCATTATTTTAAAGAATTCCAAGTTTCTGTTTCTGTTCTGAACTTGGGATCATTTTCTGCTATCACAAACAGCAGGAAAACATTGAGATTTCAAAATATCCACCTCAAAAAGAAACCTGGAAGTGTTTCCTTCTGGAAGAGCTCTGTAACAGGTTCAATTACAACCCTCAACTTTTCTTTCCTGAATGAATTCTGATTCACCTGGCCCAGTTCCATGATTTCTTTGTAAGTTTGGATAAGCTGAGGCAATAGCAGTTCCAGGAAATTTTTCCCAGCCACTTCTGGCCCTAACATGAAGTCCACCTCCAAGCCCAGTGATGTTCATGTCCATCTGAGCTGGAGGTACCCTTGCCCTCAGCTGTGTCCTGCAGCCTACAACACACAGTGGGTGATGATCTTCCTACATCTCCCTGCAAACGACCCCAGCAGTGCTTTTGCCCCACTTCTCTCAGTCCTGCAGCCGGCCAGGCACACCCAGCAAAGCTCTCCTGTGGCTGGGAGAGGCACACGGCCAAGATTATCCACCTTCCACTGCACAGGGATGCTCCAGAGGGATGCAGGGGCACGCAGAGCCCGGGCTGGATGTGCTCAGAGCAGCAGACCCCTGGGAGGAGCTGCTCTGCTGGACCTTTCCCAAGGAAGCTGCAAGGCAGAGGTGACCCACTGGCTGTGCTGGATCTGTGTCTGCAAGTGCTGCTCTTACCTCAAAACCCTGTCAGGGAGCCAGTGCTGCCTCAGGCACAGAAAAGCAGGGCCTCTGCTGCATCACTCAGCTGAGGAGACAAACCACTCACTCCTTGTTCCTCCACTGTGAATGTGGAATTGGCTCTCCCAGCTGAGCTGGAAATTGCCAGCATGAGCTGGGTCCACTGGAGCTGTGGGCCCTCCTGAGCTGTTCCACTGGAATCAGACTCATTTTTAGGGACAGGTTGGCTCTTATCTTTAACAAACCTGCTGTAGCTGAAAACATTTCCCCAGAAAAGAGCTCTTTGCTTTCCTCTCCTGTGTCCCAGCTCTGCAGCAGCACAGGGAGAAAAGGAAGCCCTGAGACTTGTGCTGCCTCAGAGAAATGACTAAGCCCATCTGCACTCTCTCCATCCCATCCCATCTCATCCCATCCCATCCCATCCCATCCCATCCCATCTGTAGTGTCAGGGGCACAAACAACAAAACCTAGGAGGGCTACACCAAATAATATTTTACTTTATGGGCACAATGCATGAAATACATCTGAAATCTGTGCTACAGCTCCATTTTCAAGACTTTTTTTGGATTAGCAGAACCCATTGTCACAGCTGCAATGAGCTGTCAGCTCCAAAACACCAGCAGGGAACATGGAAAAGGTTTTTGATGTGACTGAACTCAAACTGGCATGGATTTTGGCCATTTTTCTAGTGCCATTCCTCAAAGCTGACCCCACAGGGACTGGGAACAAACACACCACACATCCTCCTCTACCCTGGTGCCCCTCTCCCTGTGTGGATGTGCAAATGTGGTGTCTGGAAATTCCTGTTTGCACCTGGGAGCTGCAGAAGGTGAAGCTGGAGAGCAGGAGCAGCTTTCCATGAGCCCAGGTTGTCCTGGCAGAGTGCTGAGATGATCCACCTTTGCCTCTAAACCATTCTCCCTCCATCCTCTCTGGGAGGCCCAAGCTGTGGCAGCATCTTGGAGATAACTTCTGACACAGGAATATTTGCACAGCTCTCTCTCCTGGAGCCTGGCCAAGCTGCCTGTGGTTTGTGGCCAGCAATTACAGACGTTACAGGAGAAGACAGTATTTGTTTAACTGCTTGTTCTGTCAATACTGCAGCTTGCAAAAGCCCAATTGCACAGCCAGGGCTGGCAACATGTTGGAAATCATCTGTTCTTGCACCAAGAGTAGGGGCTGATCTCCTGCAAGGTGGGTGTCCCAGGCTGCAATGGAAGATGTGCCCAAAGTCTGTATTCTATCACCATCTTCATGGGTTGTTTGAATCAGCTGGGGCAGTGTTTTCCCTGCCCCCTCCCTCCGGACTATCTCCTNAGAATTCTGCCAGGCTTCACTGCTCTGGAGATGATGGGGTGGGGTGGGGTGGGAGTGTACCTGCTTTCCAGAAGAGGTGGCTCTGCTTCCCTGTTACACTCTGAGCTTGGAAGTTTCCCCATATAAAACTGTGACTTGCCCTGCCTGGGTCTGACCATGCCTTCAGCAGAACTTCTGCATCTCAGGTCTTGCCTTGTGGAAACCCAAAGCTCTGGCTGTGGGACAGTCCATGAGCCAGGCAGCTCCTATCAAGGTTCACCAGTGTGAAGCCCTGACAGCAGCAACCCCCAGGACAGCTGACCCTCTCAAAATGCAAATAATGGCAAGTCCTGGGTGGCACAGCTGTCCACACAGACGTTTTCTCTGCCTTCAAGGAAGCTGCTTCAGGATGCTCCACGTGGCAGTGGGCAGCTTGGTCCTCTCTTGGCCCATAAAAATCACACACAGTGAGTTGCAAAGAGCAGATACCCCACCCTGGACACTCAGCACACCCTGACACAGGAGACCTTACAGACCACAGAACCTCACAGACTGGATGTGGCATCACCTCGAGACTGGAAGGGACTTTAGATGAAGACAGACCTGCCCTGCAGTTTCAGGTAGCTCAGCTATCCTTGCATTGTCCTATTTTAAAGTTCTTACAGGATGAAGAGCTGTCTCTAGGCAGGAAGATCTTCCTTGAGTCTCACCTGAATCCTCCTTCCTGCAGCTGAAACCTCTTGGCCATGATGTGCACCACGATCATGGCAGAAGGATCCATCCTCCACCTTCTCTGCGGGTTTGAAGACTTCTCCTGCTTTCCTCTGCTGTCCATTCTCCAGGGTAAACTTCAGCACCTCCAGCTGTCAGGGCTCTGCTGGTGACTGCTCATCTCAAAACACTCTCCAGTCCATAAGATCCATATGTTCCCCAAAGTGCTGGGGCTTCAGGAATTCCCTTCCCGAGGGTTTCCCCATCCACAGCCATCCCATCAGATCTGCTCCTCTGTGCCAGGACAACGCTGAGCCAAAACCCCCCACACATGTTTGCAGGGTTTCAGCACTGCGTGCAGTAGTGCAGCTTTAAACCAAGCAGGGATTTTCCACGTAAGGAAAAAGGATTTCAGTTTTACCATAAGACTTAAAAATAAAAGACCCTACAAACTTCTCCACTCTCCTGGCAGCCATTGGCTCAATGTCAGGACAGAAACACTGACAGGTCCATTTACCTGTCCCTCAGAAATGCAGCCATCCTCTATTGGGCACTTTGCCAAAAACCCACCTAGATAATTCAGTACATAAGGGAGAGCACCAAGACTCTTGGTGCTTATTGGGATGTTGTAGCCAGGTACAATGCTGTGCCTGGATTCTATTTTGTTCTTTTATTGTTAATTATTTTATAAGTTTATTAAACCTTTTGCTTTACAAAACACACCCAAGGAGCTGCCTCACAAATTATTTTTAAGCCATTTCTGTGAGGTGCAGGACACCCTCGACTTCCTACATCTGCACGTGGCTCACTCCACTCTGGCCACATTTAAGACTGTGTCAGCAGCTCAGTTTGGGACAGGTTCATTCCCAGAGCAGGGAAGGAGCAGCACCCAGAAGCCCCAGCACAGGGCTGAGCCCTTGGCCAAAGGCACAGGGGGAACTCTGAGGAAACCTTCAGCAAACATCCCTGCACTCATTTCAGCTCCTGCTGTCCTGCTAATGGCTTCCTCAGCATCTGATTGATCTGAGGATCAGCACAGACCCAGATGGAGTGTTATCCACTGGTGTAAGTACAAAGCCCAGAGCCCTGGAATGGCACAGGTTGCAAAAGCAGAGGGAATCAGAAGCCCTGTGCCTCCTGGTGTGGCAGGCAGCTGTGTCTGTGGGCCCTTGCCAGGATGCAGGCAGGTTTTCTGATGGAGCTTGGGAGTTCAAGAAGCATTTGGACAACACTCTCAGGCACAGGGTGGGATCCTTAGGCCTGTCCTAAGAATCAGGGCCAGGAGTTGGATTTGATGATCCTTGTGGGTCCCTTCCAGCTCAGGAGAATCTGTGGCTCCAGGAAGAGTTAAGCACAGTGGGAGACCCTTGGCAGCCAAGACCCTGACTCTGTACAGCACTTCCACAGCCTTTGCAGCCCAGTTCCACTCTCCTCTTTGTGAAAAGCTTCAAGTTTTTTTCTGTGATGGCTCAAGTTTGTTGTGAACCAGAATTGAAGTGTTGAGCTGGACAAGCTGCTGGTTTCACTGCTCCTCAGAATAGCAGCTCTATTTCCTAAGCCTTATTTATAAACTGCTGCTGTTTGGAGTTTTTATGACAAAGATAGTGAGCTCAGGAAATCAGCAGTGGTTTCTGTTATCTGGAGCACAGCCACACGAAAGAGGGAAGAAAGTGTCATACTCCAGGAGCCTATTCATGGAAAATAGTATCTCACTGCTCTGCCCCTTGAGAGCCAGATATTTATAATCCCTCACACTTCCTCTTCCTGCTCCTTGCTGTCACCAGCTCCAAAACCTGCTCACACTCTTCACCCCACAAAAGGACTAACAGGGCAAGGCCACCTCTCTTCACCTCCTTCATTCCATGTGTAATTCATTGCTCACACCTTGCACAGAACAACAGAGAGCAGTTCCAGCACCTCCAGTTGTCTCCAGTGGACATTCCCACCTACTGCTGTGCTTTGTCCTGGCTTTGGGAGTCCCCCCCATCATCCCAGGCACACCTCACCCTCCTGCCCAGGCACAGCTCAGCTCCACAAAATCCCTGACAGACCCCACAGTCCTCAGGCAGCTCAGAGCCCAGAGCAGGAGGGTGCAGGGAGGAGCAGTGGGTGGGTGGACAGCACATGGGGCACCCCAGACCCCAGGGATCATGGTGGCTGCACCACAAGGACATGGGCACCCACAGTGGCTCCAGCTCCCTAATGCAGATTGCAAATATAACAATTTATATTTGCAATATATATTATTGTATTATATGGGACCTCAGCAGCACAACCCTCCAAGGCATTCCCAAAGGTGCCTGGCAGCCCAAGGAGATCTCAAGATCTCCAAGAAGCAGTGCCCAGGAACTGTTGCACAAATTGCAATACAGAAAAGGTGTGGAGTTACTGGAGCAGACAGGGCCAAAAGGTGAAGGGGTTGGAGCATTTTCTATGTGAGGAGAGGCTGAGAGAGTGGAGACCCTTCAGGTCCAAGAGGTGTCTGTTCTCTCAGATGATCTGAGCCAAGAGAGGAGCCCATGGAGGCAAAGGACAAGGCAGGGATGCCACAGCAAGGTTTGTCAAGCTGGAAGACTTTAGAGCTCAGAGCAGGCTGTGAGACCTGTGCTGCCAGTCCTGCCATCACAGCAGCCCCAAGGAGCAGTGCAGACCTTTGCAGTGATTCACACCTTGATCTGCAGGTTTGGAGCAGCTCTGTTCTAGCACAGAGCTCCAGCCAGACCACTGCGGGGTGCAGCCACAGACCTCAGCACATCCCAGGTACAAGATCTTAAGGCAGCTGCTCTGGGGACAACACCTGGGTGCCCTGAGAGAGCAGCAAGTTAATTCAGCGACCAGAAAAGGCCCCTGTGCACAGACCCCCTCACCTGCCTTGTCCTCCCCTTCCCCCAGCATCACCTGGTGCAGCACACACCCAAAGCTCAGGGACCCAAATGCTGCACAGTCCAAACCATGGGCAGCACCTGCCACATTCCTGAGCAGTGACACTGGGTCACCCAGTCACAAAGCATTCCCCCGTGGCCATGGGGCAGAGACTGTGAAACACAAAATCCAGATGAACCCATGGGACACATGCATCTCCCATGTGGTCTCCAGTGGATGGTGATCATTCCAGGAGTGCCTGCAAAGTCTGTGTGCTGTGTCACCTGCTCCCACACCTTGAGAAGGAGACTGCATTGCTCATACAGCTTTGGGAAAGGAGATCTTAGCTGGGAATGCTGCAGAAACCTCCGCAGCTTGGATCAGCTACTTGTGGGGAGAGCAGCAGCAGCTCTCTGCTGCCTTGGGCTACATTGCAGGGCCTAATCCATGCTGGATATTGCCAGTCCTCTTGAGTCCAAGCCCAGACCAAATCCTACTATATGTCTACATCCACCTGAAAATGCCCAGAGGAGGTCCCAGACACTGGTGGGGCTGCACTGCCCTGGTCACAGCGTGGCTCCTGCTGCTTCTCCTCCTCCTGGTTGCTCCAACCCTCTTTGCTCAGGGGGAGCTCAGCTCCTGAGGCTCAGGGCCCTTTGAACCATCTCATGGAGACCCTCTGAAGCACAGCTGGCAGGGGACTGCAGTGCCACCAAGGTGGAAGCTGAAAGCTGGTCCAGATTGTTCTCCAAAGCTGAGGGGGCATCTCATGAGATATAGTGCACCAGATTAAAGCCACAAATCCACAGCAAGAAGGAGACCTTGCTTCCCAGCCCAGGGCCCTTCTCTTCCCCTTACCAAGAGCTCCAGCACTAGATGAGCTCCTGTGTGAGATGCTGGAAGTCCCTAAAGCATCAGAGAACTGCACCAGTGAGAAGGGAATTCAGCTGCCTGCAAAAGTGCAGCCATGGAGCACAATTCTGTGTTGTTTCCTCAGGACAACAGTGACACAGCCACCTCACCCCAAGCCAGGGGAATGCTTTCACAGTGCTGCTGAAAAGTGCAGCACAACCAAGCCACAGCCTGGAACACAGGAAGAGTTGTGGTGGCCCAAATCTCACCCAAAAACCTCCAACTTCATCTCAGGTGAGATGCCTGTAACTCCATGCAGAGCACTGTCCCCCAAACTTACACTGGTGTCTCCCAGGGACTGCATCTTTTTAATGTGGATTTTTCCAATTCAGACCCTCAACTCATCTCATGCTCTCAACTCAGACCTTGCCAAGGCCAGAACTGGCAGCACTTGTGGTGTCAGGAAATGAGATAATTAAAGGATGCCAACATATGACTGGCACCATCTCACGTCTCTGTTGGGTGCCTCAGTGACAGGAGAACCTCAGAGTCTGGCCTTGGCCACTTCTCCACTCAGACAGACAGGAGAGCTGCTTGAGACAACCCTGCCATGCACAGCCCCATCCACAGATTCAGCAGCAGAGGGAGATGGATGGGGCGAGAGGAGGAGGGTGGGGAGGAGGGAGGGATGCTGCTCCCACCCCTCCTGCACCCCCATACCCACAGCACTGTCCCTGCAGCCTGGGCAGGAGGAACACCTTCCACAAACCCACAGCATGGCCATGGCAGCAGCAGGAGGGTTTCTCTCCCCACCTGACAGTCAGCCACTTTCACCAGCCTGTCCCTTGCACAACAGATGCCTTCAGCAGTCAGTGTTCCCAAAAAGGGCAGTTGAGTTTTAATGCTGCCACTGGCAGCAGCCACACGAGCTGTTTTCCTACCATCACACATGCCAGAGCTCCCATGGATTTCTGTGGATACTGGCCAGCCACGTGCATTTTTGGATAGCACACATTTCCACTTCGCTCCCAATAAATGAATAATCCACTTAAGCACCCAGAAAATTTCCTTCGTGTAAAAAGAAAACCCGTCCACATGAGAACTGGCCTTGCTTTGGCCACAAGCCCCTTTGCTTTGGCTGATCTCCACGTGCTCTGCAGCAGCCCAGCAGTGCTGCCCCAGCCTCTGACACACTGCCCTGGTGACATGACAAGATCACCACAGCTCAGGCAGGCAGCAGCAGCAGGGCTGCTCAGGGAGATAGGCACAGCCATGCTTCTCCCACCACAAACACCAACAGATGTTTTCTCCTGGATTTCTCAGATCACAAGCAGGTCCTGCTCCCTGTCAGCTTTTACCGAGATAAAAAGGAGAATGGATGACGCAAGAAAAAAAACTGTTTCTTTGTTTCTTCAAAATAAAACAAATATTTTCGTGTGACTGGTTTGCTGTTAAGCAAAAAATGACCAATCAGTGAAATCCCTGGTTTTGCTGGCAGGTTTTCTCTGCTGGAGCTTGGCCTAAGAAGCAATGTCCAGCTCCAGAAAGAGGTTGTTGAAGATGAAGGAAACAGCAGTGTCCCACCACAAGCACCTTCTCCCCAGAGCTGTCTGCAGCCTCCCAAGGTTGGTCAGGCTCTGTCAAGGGCCCTTGCATCAGCCTGTTGCCAGTTTTTTCTCCCAACCAGCAGTTTCTCACACAGCAGGGACTCTGTCCTGTCCTACCCAACACAGTGGGGACTCAGGGACCATCACCAGCCACAGCCTGAGCCAGGGGCCAGCAGAGCTCACCTCAGCTGCAGGAGGGGGCCAGATGGACAGCAAAACCCAAAGCCCAGTGAAGGGTCTAGAGGAGAAGTGATGTGAGGAGCAGGTGAGGTCACTTGCCTTGTTCAGCTGGACCAGAGGAGACTGAAGGCAGAACACACAGAGAGAGCTGCTCACGAGGGGCAATGGAGGGGCAGTGGAGGGGCAATGGAGGGGCAGCTCCCAGCTCTGCTCTGGGCCAGGGACAGAGCCAGGGCACGGCTGGAGCTGGGCCAGGGCAGGCTCAGGCTGCAGAGCAGGGAAAGGTTCTTCCCCCAGAGGGTGCTGGGCACTGCCCAGGCTCCCCAGGGAATGGGCACGGCCCCGAGGCTGCCACAGCTCCAGGAGCCTTTGGACACTGCTCAGGGATGCCCAGGGGGGATTGTTGGGGGGTCTGAGCAGGGCAGGGGTTGGACTGGATGATCCTGGTGGGTCCCTTCCAGCCCAGGAAGGTTCCACAGCTCTACAAAGTCTCTGCTTTTGGGTCAGTGCTTGTGAGCACAGAAAACCCAAAAAATTTTCAGCTTTTAGGATTCCAATACCTGCTGTAGGCTCAGCCCACAGCCACCACACACAAAACACAGGCACAGGTGACAGACTCTGAAGGTCTCCTCTGACAGCAAAGGCTGTGGGGCTTTGGAGGAGCTGTGGGGGACAGGTCCCCAGGCAGTTGCAGGGGCACAGCCCAAAAGGAGCAGCTCTGGAACTGGAAAAGCTGCCCATGGCCACAGCAGAGCCAAAAGCCAGGCACTGCAGAGCTGAGATGCAGCCACCCAAACAGGCTCTCCACGCGGGACACCCTCCACGCTCTGACGCCTGTGGTGCCCATCAGGTGACAACAACACAATTTGTTTTCAGGAATACTGAGCCAGTGAATAACAAAAATAGGAACCTGACAAACAGGTCCCAGCGACCTGGATCCCAGGCAGCTCTCCCAGGACAGAACTTTCAGTTGCCCTGAGTCACCCGCCCTGATCCTCCCCTGGCCACGCGAACCGGAGCTGCCAGCACCCAGCCCATCCACGGGCTCGCATCTTCCCAGGGCTGTGCTGGAGACAACACAACACCTGAGCTCATTAATGGAGTGGAAAAGTACTTGGGAATCCTAATGCAGTCAGAGAGGGGCAGGTGTGACATTGGGTGTTACAGCCATGAGGGTCTGGAAATGCCAGCGAGAGTTTTGTTGCTACATCAGCCCTGGAAAAACAACCCCTGACATCTCAAGAGGAGGTTGCATAACATGAAGGAAAGAGAAGGCAGATAAACAGCAACAGATACTCCTAATGATAATGAAAGAAACACCATTCTGTAGCCCCCCTCAAAGACTCACCACCACAGGCTCTGACTACCACAACCCCCAAACACAAGGCAGTTGCATGAGGCAACAGCAGCCCAGAGAAACCGCCACAGCTAATCTGCCTCAGCACAGCAGCAAGGCAGGTGCCTGCAGATAACAAGAATTAACCCTAAACCTCTCTGCCTCCCTGCCCCAGAGAACGCTGGGTCTCACAGGAGCAGCACTTGAGTAGGAAAGCTCCACTGCTGTCCTTCTCCACTGAGCCCACCACCACCCCAGGTCCTGGCAGGAATGGCCAGAGGGACAGGGCATGGCAGGGGCACCCAAGAAGAGGCAGTCTTGACCCAGGAGGAGACAGGACACAGTCGGCTTCTTGCCAGAGAAACCACAGCCCTGCTCTGTCCACCTGTGCCTCAAATCCAGCCTGAGGGGAATCAGGGTGACCAGCACATTCAGAAAGGCCATGCAGTGATGACCACAGGCCTGGGCAGTGATGTGAGCCAGGCCCTGGGCAAAGCAGCTTCTTACCCTGAAGCAGATCCATGGCTCCCTCACATGAGAAGGGCCGACTCCTTGGCTTGTCTTTAGAAGGGAAAGAACATTCTGGGAGACCTGGACAGGACAGCCATGGGGCTGATGGGACATGCAAGAGCAGAGTCCCATGACCTGGAGAGGGGACAATCCCTGGCACACCAGAGCCAGCTAGATCATAGTCTGTGGACCACAGGCTCCATAGAGAAACCTGGAAAACTCCCAGGTGGAAAGGAAGAATAGAAGTAGGAAACACCAAGAGAGCACGAGCAAGGCCTGTGCAGTCTGGTGGCTCAGCAGCAGGACAAGGTCAGTGCCTCAGTTTCCCTGGTGGCTCAGCTGTGGCTCAGCAGCAGGACAGGGTCAGTGCCTCAGTTTCCCTGGTGGCTCAGCTGTGGCCCAGCAGCAGGACAGGGTCAGTGCCTCAGTTTCCCTGGCTGCAGCCACAGAACTGTGCTGGGGAGGGATGACAGCACGGGGAGGAGGTGAGTGGTGACACGTGCACCAGTCCTGAGGCAGGAGCTGGTGACACTGGTGGCCCTGCAGCGTGGCAGAGGCTGTGCTGGCAGACTGGTCTGGCAGGCTGCCTGCTCCTGCCACGCTCACAGCAGCACCTGCAGCCCTTTGGGCCAGGCCCAGGCTGCACACCCGTGGCTGAGCAGTGCTTGGTGGACAGTGCTTGTCCTGCCTCCCCAAAGCAGGATAGAATTTCTGTTGTCAGACCCTACAGGGAGGTCCCTGAGGGTTTGAGGGGTGATAAGTGGAATATTTGAGGGGCAGGGTGGGGACAGGCAGAGCTGTGGGCTGGGGCTCAGGTACCACACCACCTGTACTGGGCTTGGCTCTGCCAAGGGACAAGAACCCCTTTGGGCCTTCCAGGCTGAAGTGCAGCCCACCCCAGCCATGGTACAGGCCTCAACCCAAAGCAGCTGCCCTGGAAAAAGTGAGGATGCAGAGCAGGAGCTCAGCAAGTGCCAGCCCCACTCTGCAGGGCATCAGTGAGGAGAGCCCAGACCCCACTGCCCCTCCTGCTTCCTGCCAGCATCCTGGCCCCAGCCCCACAGGGACGTCCAGGGAAGCACAAGGGGGTGCTGAGCTTGGTCACTCTCCATGAGACCAGGAACCAGAAGCAGTGAGCAGAGCAGGAAGCAGGCCCAGAGGAAAGCAAACAAGAGAAAGCAATTGAGGAAGCTCGTGTCTCATTCATGTGAGTCTCAGCCAAAGTCCAAAGCAGGAGGCTCTTGCAAAGGACACTGGAACAATTCCAATGATGTTATCTGCCCCCACAGAACAAGATTAGCCCAGAGGAAAAAAAAAAGAAGTTGTTTACAGGCTGGGCAAGCCAGCTCAGTGGTTGGAGCACACGGGGAGCTGGGATCAGCTGTGTCTGCCCTCCCTGCACCAACCCCTCCTGCCTGGCTCTGGCCCCAGCCACCTTTGCACCCTTTGGTGGCCCTGGCAGCTGAGATGCTGCTGAGGGGCCAGTGGGCCCACAGCAGTGCACACAGGAAGCTGTGCACCCTGCACACGTGTGCAAGGACATTGCACACCCAGCACCTGCACGGCTGGCAGGCTCCCACAGAGCTGGGAGGAAGCACAGCCTTCCCATCCTTGGCAGCCCAGCAGGGTTAGTGGCTCCCCAGAGCAGTCCCTGCACCCAGTGGGGCTGTCAGGGCTCAACCCACCCCCTGCCCCCTGCAATGGGATCTTTGCACCCCTTGGCTCTGCCCAGCACCTCCTGCTTTTTATGAAATGTTTCCATCTCAATGCAGATGAGAATCACAGGCTGATGTAGCACCTGGATTCTGCTGTCCTGGAGGACCCTTTGACCAGGCAGAAGTCAGGGAGAGGAGATTTGGGGTTTTCTAGGGTGAATGCTTGTGTGGCTGCTGTGTGACTTGTGCCCAGAGAGGAGCCACTTCTGAGCTATTTGCTTTTCCTCCTTAATATCCGAGGGTTTTTTTAATCATAATGAAAAGTCTTTCCTGCTGCACACTCTCAGAGAAATGAGAAAACCCCACACTCATGCCATGTCTCTCACCTCAGAGGCATTTGCTCAAGGAAGCTCCAAGCTCAGCCTGCCCTGCATGCACTGAGGGATGGCACAGCACCATGACTGTGCTGGGCAAAGTCCTGCCCTGTAAATCACCCGTGGGGTGACAGCTCCACAGACCCAGCAGCAGGCAGGCAGTGTCTGGGGCACCTTCCCAGGGCTGCTCACAGCTCCCAGGGAGCCCAGATCCATCACACCTCCTGCTGGGCCATGCTGGCACCCATGGAACCACAGATTCCCCACATCCTGCCCACTGAATGGTGGCTGTCACCTAAATTGTCCATGTCAGGCCCATCTGGGGACCAGAAATATGTTTGGTAACAGGGTGTCTCAAAGGATTTGCTGTTGGCCAGTTCTCTTTGTCAGAGACACTTGTAAGTGTAACTCCGTGTAAAGCAGATTAATATTTAATTTAACTTTGAAATCTTGGCTTGTTGACATACTTATTTAAAGCCAAACCAAAGAAATTCCACCAGAATTTGCTTCTGGTTCAGTATTTATAGCACCATTGTCTCTGCTGGACTTCTCAGCTTCAGAGTTGAGGTTTGCAAACTGTGATGGTCCTTAAACAAATGAAAAATGACAGTTCATTGCACCCCCTTCTCATCTCCTGGTTGTCAATAAACAAATCTGCTGGGAAAGCATCAGATGTGCAGCAGAGACTCCCTAGGATCCTTTCAGATCTGGTACAGAAACCTTCAATAGCTGATAGTGAATAATTGATTCAAGTGTTTGTCCCAAGACAGTCAAATGTTAGGTAGAAAAACTCCAACCCCTTGGCAGTGCAGGGAGAGGCAGCAGATGTGCCCCCAGGCAGGAATCAGATCATGGCTCCCCTTGCACCAGGAAGGGAAAAGCAGGCCCTGGGGGTGGGCACTGTGGCCTCTGGGACCCTCCAAGCCCAGCAGATTTTTTTTTAGCCTCCCACTGCCTGGTTCGTGTCCCCTCTTCCTTCCCAGGAGCCCAAACCCCCAGCAAGGAGCTGGCTGTGGGCTGCTGAACCTTGCAAGATAAAAGTCTTTTCCTCTGCTTCCAAAAAGCACAAGCCCATGGTGCCTCTGATCCCTGGGGAGCCTGGGGGCAGGAGTTCACCACCAGGATCCCACTGGAGCTGCACAGTCAGTGCACGATGATCAGGTACCAAATACGTGGAGGGAGCACCTCACACCAACAAAATCAGAGGTGGCACAGAGCTGTGAGTCAGGGTTCCTACGAGGGAAAAGAGAAGATCTGCAGAGTGCTGGTGGTCAGATCCCTGAAGTGCCCACCCACATGGGTGCCTTGGCCAGGGACACACAGACAGTGCTGCCACATCCCCAGTCACACCAAGGCAAACTGGTGCTGCTGGAGCAACAACCTGACAAATCCCCAGCCTGGGTAATGCACCCTTGATAGCACAGGGCTGATGATACCAGCACAGCCAGTACAGCAGAGACCTGGGTGTCTCAGTTTATACACAAATTCAGGAGAAAACGGTCTGAAATGAGTGTTTCCTCTAAAGAGAAGGGTTCCAGTAATCCCTTTCTCCAATGAGAAATGGACATTAGTGCGTGAAAGTGGAAAAAACCCAACAAAACTGTTTATTAGCAAAAAAAATAAAACAAAAAAGCAAACCAAAAAACAAAGGGATGCCCACAAGGCACAGAAAAGGAATGAATGAATGCTAGATATTGACATTTCAAAACCTTAACCCCCACCTTCCCCCAGACCTCTGGCTGGGGGACAGGGATGGTGGCTGTCCCCTTTGGTGACAGGGAAGGGCAGGAACAGGAGCTCACTCAGGCAGAATAGGTGAGAACCTTTCTGGTGTGGGTCTCTTCCTCACAGCAGGCAAAGCTGGTGGGATCTGGTGCCCTTTCTGCTGTTGGTTCATCTTCTCCAAATTCTTGGGTTCAGGGTGGCCCCATGAGAGCTCCCCAGATGGACCAACACATAAATAATCAATGCCAAAACAGTTCAAGGAAAAAGAAAACCAAAAAGCTGCCAAGAGGATTCCTGGTACAGCCTCCAGGCTGGGGGAAGGGGGAAAAATATTTTACTTCAAGCTAGCAAAAAAACTGATCCAACAAAAGGAACAGTGCAGTGTCCTGGTCCACACTGAAGCCTGAGCACACTGGAGAGAGAAGTTTGAACCAAACCAAAGGCTCCCCACCCCAGGTCCATCATAAAGCTACAGCAGCCATTTCTGGGCATAAAGCAGATGATTAGGGAATAAAGTATCATCACAAAATCACCCCAAGACTTTGGGGAAGTCCCGTGTCAGGAAGCCATGAATGACACACACTGATGGAGGTGGCTGATGTGGTGGCTTCAGTCAGGGCTCACTGACCAAAGCCCAAGGGCTGGATCTGGCAGTTTATCTGCTTTCCCAGAAGGGCAGGTCTGTCCTGGGGCTGGTGGCAGGGCAGAGGGGAGAGACACAGGGGTTAGATGGGTCACACACAGTGTTTGTAAATATGGCTGCAGTGGTTTGGGTCCTTAATCCTCAGCACAAGGACCCCACTGGTTGTTGTGGGCCAAAAAGAGCAGTGAGAGAGATGCTACCAGAACTGGGCAGCCCTTCCCAGCTCTGCTCCCCAGACACCCACTGGGGCAGGCTGAATTGCAGCAGGCCTGTCTAAGCTGGTCCCTGTAAAATAAAATATTACTGGTTCAAAAACAGGGAGCCCTCAGAGCACAGGAAATTGGCACACACGTGGCAAATGTGGAAGCTGTGGATCTCTGGACACCTCTGCCCACTGCAATGCTTCCCATCCCCTTGTGCCCTTCCCTTCCTGCAGGCACTGGCTCCTCTCAAATACCCCAGGTCATGCTGGAGAAACATTTAGGGACAATGACACAAAACTGGCACAAAGCTGGCACACAGCTCTATTTCTGGACAAACTATTTCCAGGTTGGATGAGAGGCTGATTGATCTTACCCTTGCAGGAGAAAGGGCATGAGTGAGGATAGAGATAGAAGACACCTTCCTATTTGTGTTCAGCAAGAGTGTCCTCTCATCTGCTGATTGGTTTCCAAACTGAAGGGCAATTTACCACCTTTGGGATCTTCAGTAATGCAAATGCTGTGGAGAGCCCATTCCCACCTGTCACTCGTGTCCAAGAATTCCTGCCCCTGCCCAGGTCTTGCAGGACACACCACACCTCTCCTCCAAGTGAGAGATGTTCTCATGGCTGGATGCCTCTGAAAAGACAAGGGCAGACACTCCCCTGGCATTTATTCCTCACCTGGGTGTGCATCTGCATGTGAACTTGCAGGCAGGCGTGTGTATGTGTGTGAGCCTGTGTTTATTAGTGCTAAAAAGGCATTTGTCAAAATCTCTAGGGTTAAAAAACAATCATTACGTAATTATATTGAACAATTAACCAACTGATTCATCAGCTAGAGGCTCACCAACAGCACCTGAAACCTATCCCAGCCACCTAACAAGGCAGAAGATGGCACAAACAAAAGCAACTCCCAGAATGTCCTGGAGATTTATGGATCTGTACTCTGTCCAAGCAAGAGGAGACACTTCCCATTCCTGGCTGCTGGCATCTTGGAGCTGAAGGCTCCCAGGTGTCACCTGCTCTGAGCTGCTGGTTTAAAGCATTTTGATACAGAAATATTCCTTACAAGCAACCCTTTGGGTCAGTGCCATGGCTCAGAACTCCCCTAAGGTGTCTGTGCTGTCTGACTGCGACCTCTCCTCTGCTCACCAGGGGCTGTGAGCACCATGAATATGCAGAACACTTAAAACTCCACGAAACAACCTGCTCCAAGCCAGCAGAAAAAATTCTGTCACTACCAGTGCCACGGTCTGTAATGCTCTGGTTAAGAGCTGTCTGGGAGAGGACAGAGACAAAGAATGAAGTTGGGGAAGCACATGGAACTACGTCATTCCCTGCCTTCCAAGCAGGTAACTATGCAACACTAATACCTTTTATAAAGAAGTCTCTGTGTGCCTTCAAAACACAAAGCAGGCAAGGAAGAGCACCGCTGTTGTTCCGTGCACTACTGGAATGCACCACGTCCTGAAGGGAGCACCAGAGCTGATGTAGTCCCAAGGTGATTTAATTTGGCCACCAAAGCTCAGCGGGCGGGCATTGGGAGCCCGTGGGACAGAGCTCACCTCAGAGGTGGCAAAGATACTGCTGCAGACACACAGCAAAGCCCTGTGCGTACAACATCCTCAGCACCACCTGCGTTTGGAAGGTTGGTGCATCCTCGCTGGGAAGATGCTGCCGACCGAGTAACCAGAGCAGCTGATGCCACCAACCATTCCCGGCCACCATCCTCGGCTCGGGAAGCACCTGATAAAAGGCGCATCCTTCAGCACAGACAGGGAGCTCAGCACAAACCCCGTGGTGGGACAGAGTCCCAGGCAGTGGGTGCGTACAAAGACTGAGGCAGGGCCGCTGTGAGGAGGAAGGCACGGCAGAGCTGATGGCAGAGCTGATTGCAGAGAGCCGATGCACGCCGCTTGCAGTACCACAGGGACGCAGTGGCGGGACAGCAGAGCCAGGAACGAGCCCGCTGTGCCTCCCTCCGTCCCTCCTTCCCTCCCTCGGTCCCTGCCCGCGCTCCAATGGGCGCCGGGGCCGCCTCCTCCCGCCCCGCCCGCAGCGCTATAAGTGCGGGAGCGCGGCCGCCCGCCCCGGCCAGCGCAGCTCAGCCCGGCCGAGGGGAGCTGAGCCGAACCCAGCTCAGCCCGGCCGAGCCGAGGGGAGCTGAGCCAGCCCAGCCCGGCCGAGGAGCCGCTGCCGCCGGAGCCCCGGAGCGGTTCGTACCCCGGAGCGGGGCTGTGCCGAGGCTCCCCGCAGCTCCCCCGGCTCGGTCCCGCGGAAGGAGCGCAGCGCTGCCTTTTTCCCCCACCCGGGGAGGACGCGGGAGCTCTCCGGGATCTTCCGTCGGAGCCGGCTCGGCGGGAGCGGGGCCCGGGAGCCGCTGTCAGCCGGCAGGGAGCTGGAGCCATGGGCGAGCACATGATGATGCCGATGAGCCACGGCGGCGCCGGGCTGCAGAGCTACCGCATGGGGGTGAGCGGGCTGCAGGGACCCCCGCAGCACGGGCAGCATGTGCTCCGGACGCTGCCCGCCGCCGCTCAGATGATGCCCTACGGAGGGGCCGGCATGGACGGTGCCATGAGGCCGAGGGCCGGCCTCAGCGGACAGATGGGCCACCACCAGATGCAGAACGCGATGATGTTCAATGGGCCGGGCCAGCAGCAGCAGTACATGGGGCCGGTGGGCACCCAGCAGCTCATGGCCAGCATGCACCTACAAAAACTCAACACCCAGTACCAGGGGCACCCGCTGGGCATGAGCAACGGGCCCGTGGGAGCTGGCGGCCAGCAGTACAGAGTGGGGCCGGGCCAGCACCCGGGCATGCAGCACATGCCCTCGCCGGCGCTGACGTTGAATGTTATGGACACTGATCTTATAGACGAGGAGGTCTTGACGTCCCTTGTGCTGGAACTGGGGTTGGACCGGATTCAGGAGCTGCCAGAGTTATTCTTGGGACAGAACGAGTTCGACTTCATTTCAGACTTTGTTAGCAAACAGCAACCCAGTGCCATCAGTTGCTGAGGGGCTTTGAGCTCCTCCTTGCGTCTTGGTGGTTTTGAGTTTGTTTCTAACTTTTCCCCACCTGCCATCCTCCTCCCTTCCCCTGCCTTGTCCTGTCCTGGATTCCTGCCCTCCCCAAAGGGACAATCATCGGACACTGGCTTGCAATGGATTGCTTTTCTCTTCTGTGTGGTTTTATTTTTTTTTTTTTCTGTGTGGGAGTTCCTGGAGAGGGGGTTGGTGCTCCCCAAACAGAGAGCAGATCAAGAGCTCCTGCTGTAGAACTGCCTCTAAATGACATTAACAGGATTTCTGGCTTAAGTAGAAATAATGGACTTACGACTTTCCTCAGCTAGGCTCGGAGCACAGAAGCGATAGGCAGCTGGCAGCCCTGCCGGGAGCTGGATTTGCTCGTGGATTCTGTGGTGCCAGCGGAGCTGAAGGATCCTGAGAGAGAATTGTCTCCCTGGTGCATGGTTTGAACCAGTTTTCCCTTGCAACCATGGGTGGGGTTAGTTATTTGTTGGGATGTTTTACTGTGACAGTAAATAGGTCTTCAGTCGTGTCTGTTCAGCTCGGGAAGGGGCACTTCCCCATTGCAGGCTTTTTTTTTTTTTCTAACTCGCAAAAATAAAGTATGCCTTGGGGAAGGGTGTGCGTTTGTGCCTAAATGTTCATCTCCGTGGAACTTCAGAGCTCGGACCTGTACTGCCAATCAGCTGTAAAATTTACCAAGTGTTTGAGGTTGATTCAGGCATGAGGCTTAAAGCTGCAGTCTGGCTCCACTTTTTTTCCACCTCTGAAACCAAATAAAGACCATGTAACTGTATATTTCAGTTCTAATCTTATTTATTTTCCTGTGATTATTTATTTGCAAGGGCTCCTTTTGTCATTTGGCTTTGGGACTGTTGGGAAAGATGCCTGGAGAGTACTGCAGCTTTAAGATGCTGGCTTTGGGTGAAAAGCAAGCCGGGGATAGTTTTCAAGCTGCTCTGCAGAGCAGTCACTTCAACTCGAGATCGTTATGCTGAACGCGCAGGACTCTAAATCCAACACCTTTCTGAATGTGATAAAGATGATTCGATTTCCAATTCCCTTGCTCGGGGAAGGTGAGATGTGAGCGGCGGCGGGGTTCGGTTTCCTCCGCTGGCTCCCGTTTCCAGGCTCCGGTGTCTCCTGGCTGCTGCTGCCCCCTGGTGCTGCCGGCCCTCGGCAGCTCGGGATGTACGGATGGAATTGCGAATAAAAGCTGAAATATCTCCCGTGTGCGTTTGTTCAGTGCCCGGACTGGCGCGGTGTGGAGCACTGGGAGAAGTGTTGCCTTGGTGGTGGGCTGTAGGGACCTGTGTGCCCCAGCTGACACTCGAGTTGGAAGGATTGGGTTTCTAGTTTAATGCTTGGAATTAACTCCTGGAAGTGTGACTGGGAGGAGGAGATGCTCCTTCTCTGTACCGAGGAGAAATTACAGGTGTGGATGGTGTTGCTCTGTTGCAGCGTGGCTGATTTTGCTGGCTGAGCCAGGTGATAGAATCACAGAATGGTTTGGGTTAAGGACTTAAAGATCATCCAGAGCTGCTGGGACAAGTGGGTGGTGACTCCTTCCAGACTGAGTGCACATCTGACAGCTCTGCCAGCAGCTCTCTGCTGCAGTTTTCTCTGCCACTCTCTAAAAATCAAGACAGCTGTTGCTCTCCTACTCCTACAGGACTTAGATTTTTCTTTTGAAAGGGTTTCCAGCCAGTTCCTTTGCAGAGCTGAGGGATATACCCAAGTTCCTTTCCTGCCCTGTGGTAATGGGGCTGTGGATGCTACTAGTGGAATGGCTGAACCACTTGGAACTGTCAGTGTCCCTTCTTGTTCCCTGCACAACTCAAGAGCAGTTGTTAAAGTCCCATCCTTTTGGTGGTTATGCCTGTACAATCTGGAGACCAGATCAGAAAATAACTGGTGGGGTTTTTGCTGAAGGTGGGAGAGCCCTGCTGAGGCTGTCAGCCCTGTGGCAATGGGCTGCTGGAGACCTGGAAGAACTTTGTTGTCTCTGTGCAGGTTGTAGGTAAGCAGTGAAGAGTTGGCAACCTCAGAATAAAAGTAATTCAACCACAAAATGAGCATTTTCTAGGCTGTCAGTTCTTGTTGGAGGCTCTGTGGCACACACCACTGTAACCTGCAGGGTCCCAGTTACGAGTGGGGAGCTGTGGCCAGCCCACACATGGGACTATCAGCAACTTCTGCAGGGCTTTCCCAGGAACAGCTTTGTGTGTGACAAGTGCTTGGCACTTGATGGCCAGAGGAAATGTCTGTACATCCTCTCCAAGTGCTGTGCAGTGCACTGGGAAAGGTGCTGTTGATTTAAGTCAGCTGTAACTGATATGACTGATAATACCAGAGCTGTGGAGTGACTGGGGGGTTCAGTCAGGATTTTCTTGGGAGTCTGTCCCAGCAGGCTCAGCTGAGATTATTTCAATGCTTCTTGAGTATGCCACCCCTTCATTTCCCCAAAATACCCTGTTAAGTGTGATTTTCTAGAAAACCCAGGTCAAAACCACTTATTTCTGCTAGAAGCTTATTGCTTCTGTCTGGGCTGGACTGGACAAGTGCTGTGATCACTTTGTAAGGCTTTCTTAGTTCAAGTGCAGTTTGTCCCGTGCACCTTGGTGCTGCAGGACCCTGAATCAGGCACACAGGACCTTGAATCAGGCACACAGGACCTGTGCAGCAGCACAAGCTGCAGCTTGGACAGCTCAGGTCTCTCCCCTCACCTGGGTGCCCTGGCTGGGGATTGGCCCCACACTGAACAGAGGAGCCAGGTGACACAATGGGACAACCCAGCTACCTGGGTCTGCAGGTGAGTTCCTCACCAAAACTAGAACAGGGCTGAGTTCTGCTTTTCCCATGGAGCTGACACTGAGCTCCCTGTCCCACGCCAGGCAGAAGGGCAGCAGGATGATCCCCAAAGCTCTGGCACACTGCTGCTGAGTGACAGTGCCCCTCAGTTTGGGAGCTTTGAGGGCAGATAAGTAAGCTCCTCAAATGGAGAGCTCGTGTTTACAGACAAGCACCTCTCCCCTGAGGTACCAGGAGATTATTTTCTGTATTGTGGAAGAAGGGAAGTGCTCAAACCCCACCCTGGCTGGATCCTCTGTAATGCTCCAAATAGGTTTTGTGTGATGTCCAGGGCTTGAGATACCCTCTGGGAGTGTGAAAGCACAGAAGGACAAGGCCTTCCTGCACATCCCTCTGACCATGTGCTCCTGGGATGATGAAGTTTGTTGATAGCACAGGGTGATGCAGAGTTACAAAGGTGAAAGTCTGGTGCAGAGCTGGTGAAGGATCTACAAACTGTGAGTGCCCAGGCAATAAAGTGAGCAATTTGTAAATACAAAATGATGGCTAGAGGGTTAATCCTCCTTGACTTCACACTGTGCTGGGCTCCAAACTGGCTACAGCCACTCAGCAAAGATTTTACTGTGGCAATAAATGTTTCTATGAAAAACTCAGCTTGCTGTTCAGGAGGAGCCAGACAAGCAAAAGGAAAGCTAGAAAAGCATTAGAAGATGAATGGAAAGTAAAATCAAACAGTGAATGCCCTACAGAACCAACAGATAATTCATCTGCATCCTGTGCACTGCCCATGAAAGTGAAATGCCAAAAATTTTGGTCTGTTTAGGGAAAAATGATAATGTAAAACTAGAGAAACAGTAGAGAAAGCAGAAACAACTGAGGCAGAGTAATGTTTCTCAGAAGAAGCCACAGGATATCTTGGGACTCCTCAGTCAGGAAAAAGCTGGGTAACAGAAGTGTATAATGTAAGTGAAAAGAGAACGTGACAGGGAATTCTTTTTCCCAAGTGTGATGGGAGGTATCTGCTGATTTCTGCAAATTTAGCAGAGGCCAGGGTCAAACCAGAGTGAACAGAGGAATTTCTGCAATGTGTAACTCATTGAAGCTCCTTCTGACAGTATGGGAGGTACATGGACACTCAGGGATACCTGAACATTTCTGTATGACCAAAACCACTGACCTGTGACTCAAAAGATCTCCTGAATCAAAGGGTCCTGACTCAGAAACAGGAGTTTTTTTGTTTAATTTGTTTTGGAGTTTTTTGGGGGGTTTTTTTGTTTGTTTGTTTGTGTGTTTGGAGTTTTTTTGTTGTTGTTGTGGGTTGGGGTTTTTTTTTGGGTTTTTGGGGGGGTGTTTGGGTTGGTTACTTGTTTGTTTGTTTTTAAGTCACAGATCCATTTTCCTTCAGTGATGTCTTGTGCCAATGAAATCCACAGGGGAGAAATCAAGGTCTTTGTAAGAAGCTTAAGCACTCTAAGCTCCTCCTCACGTTAAACCTGCCACCCCCTCACTTTGCTCAGTGTCCCCAGATTCCCAATCATTTCTTGTTCATCTTCTCCACATCAGTAATGATTTTGCAGCTCCTGAGGTGTTTCCTCCTGAGAGTCTGTGCAAGAATCACTGTGTGCTGTGGATTGTGATCACCTTTCTTTGCCCTGTTTCCAGCTTTGTGGGATGGGGGAGGGAACAGCTTTAAGCTGTAGATAGATGTGTCATGGATTTCTCCAATGCTATAATTAGGTCTGGTTGTTCTATATTTCAAACATTCATCCCAGAACCACAGAAATATTTAGACTGGAAGGGACCTTTTGAGGTCACTCAGTTCAGTCCCCTGCTCCAAGCAGGACTGCATTCAAAGGCAGGGCAGGCTGCCCAGGGCTTTGTCCAGGCAGATTTGGAAAACTCAAGGGGATGGGATTTGTTTGGAACCTTGTTTTAGTGCTGTACTGCTCCTCTTTCCTAATTTCTCCCTTGCCCTTGGTTCCTGGCTGGCACAGGCACTTACCTACTATATTTGGAGAGATTCCAGATCTCCTCCCAAGGGTTAATACCATCCTGTGGCCATGTCTGCAGGCATTGGAGGGTTCTCTCTCACTCTTGGCCTGGCAGGTGGTGTATGGCCACCCCCACATCTAAAATAAAAGTGCCAGTGTTGCCCAAATACCCAGTTCCTAAAAACTGTGCCCCAGTTCCATCCCTTGGTTTCCTCACAAGCTCAGACAACTGCCAGGGTTGAAGACATTCTGCTACCCACACTGCAGCTGCCAATGTGCACAGAGGAACCTGCCAGGAGCCTTTCCTCCCTCTCTGCTGCTTCTGGGGTGGGACCACACAGTTCTCCCTCGAGCCTCCCCTCAGTGACCCTCCCTGGCTGCAGGAGACAGGGCTCCTCCTGTGACACCCTGGATGGCTTCCATTGTCTGACCTGTACTCTAGGAACAAGCAGTCACACCTGTGGCACTCAGGGTGACACACTGCTGAGATCAAGGATGGGTTCTGTTTTAGATTTAGAGCTCCATTTCTTCATTCTTTTAAACCCTGTATTGCTGGGTTTGCATTTGCCTCAAAAGTTTGGAGTGAGGAGTCCCACCTGCTCCTCCTCTCCATGCTGCCATCATGGGACCTCATGGTTTTTGCACTGCTGTCTCCTCAAGCCTTTAGAGAAAAGCCTGAGTTTCCTTGACAGGGGTAAGCTTTGCTCTGTCTCTCTGCAGCACACTTCTGGGGGTGGTTTGTTCCTACTCAGAATACCCAGAGTAAGAATACAGTTTGCTCTTGTGACATCTTGACTTTGCCCATGAATCCTCTGGACTACCAGAAGGGTGAGGAAGAAAGGGGATTTTACAATTTACCTCACCCTGAAACTCCAAAACACAGTTATTAAGAAATAGTCAAATAATTTCCATACTCTTGGCTACAACAGAACTGTCTCAGATGTGGTTTCCTCCTCTAGAAAACTGGAGATACTCCTGGTCAAATACTAAGAACTTGTAAAAATAAAACTGTGGCTATGTCTGATGTCATCCTGTGCAGTTCCCAAAACAAGTCACAGCACCTGCCTCGAATACAAGCTGGCTGCTGGGGACACCCATCACACCAACAGTGTCCAGGGAATGCCCCACACATCAGCTCCAGTCCTGTCTCACAGGTGAGTCCCTCCTGTGTCCCAGCACTGCTCCTGGGGTATGAGGCAGAGGCAGGTATCAGCTCCCAAGGAAAGCACGACTGCAGCACCTCCAACTCCATCACACTCTGTATTTGGACAGCACTGAGGCCTTTGGTTATTGCCTGTCAGCATGGGCTCCCTGACAGCCACACTGCCTCACTGCATTGCCCAGGAAAAGGAGCAGTTTGGATTCAAGAAGCCAATGGCAAAGAGAAGACAAAAGTCTCACAGCTGCCACAGTGAGGCAGGATGCCCTGCTGAGGGGGCCAGGCAGGGATGCCAGGTGCTTTGTTGTTCACAACAGAAAGCAGAGTTAAGTCTGGCTGTGTGAATGCCAGAAATGTCAGTGTTGTTCCCTCTTCCAGATCCTCAACTCACAAGCACACTATAATGAGAATATCTGAGATCCTACCTGTGATTAGCATTGGTAGACCAGTGGAATAAAAGGTCTGTGATTGCAGCAAAGGATGCTAGAGGCTTTCTTGGCTTCTTCTGTAAGAGTGAAATTTTAAGAATGGAGGGCTGGGGCTTTCCAGAAAACAGCTTATTTCAAATTTAAAAAAACATTTCTACTGGTGCAGTGGACTGTGAGGGCTGGTGTGACTTACACAGCACTGCCCTGGCACTGGGTAGGAATGAGAAAGCCAGAGGCAGGCAAAGGTCATAGACTGAACATACCCAGGAACATCCTCCTTCAGCTGCCAATACTCACATTCAGCAGCAGCCTGAGGCTGAAAATGATCTTTTCTCTTTTTCTTGACCTCTGCCATCAATGCAGGTGCCATGTGTGAGGAAATTCCCCGTTTTCAGATGCACCTCATACACTGTGCTTACATACCTGCATTCAAAAGGCAGCCTGCTCCTTTCCTTTCCTTTCCTTTCCTTTCCTTTCCTTTCCTTTCCTTTCCTTTCCTTTCCTTTCCTTTCCTTTCCTTTCCTTTCCTTTCCTTTCCTTCTGCCAGTAGCAGGGCAAAGAACCAGGCAACAGCTTTGTCCAGAGAAAACAGTGTGAGAAACAGGTAACAATTCACCTCTTTATTATTAACAATACACCAAATTGAATCTGGAGTCACACCAGGGCAGATTTGGCCCTTTGCAAAACATGGTCTGCCCAGGTAGGAACCAGCAGGCAGTGAAGTGCAGAGTCTGTGTGACACAGGGAAGAGCTGACACACATCTCTGACACATCACAGAGTGTGCCCCATGATGCCCAGGACTGGGGATAAAGCAGGATGCCCTCCTGCTGTACCTTCTCCAGCATCTACATAGAGAGCACTGCTGGAGGGGCAGTGGAAGCTCAGCCTGCCACCACTCATCTGCATGTCCCCATCCACCACCCAGAGGAGCCAGCTCAGTGTCAGTGTATGGATACAATGACAAGGCTCTGGTTTATGCTTGCTGATTGCTGTTTCACCTCTCAGGTGTCTGGATCATGGGGAAGGATCTCACAGTCAGAAAGAGCAATGCAAGGGGCTCTGCATCACTGCCCCAGGCCAGGCAGGCAGGCTGGAGGTCCTTGAGGATCCCAGTGTGGAGTATTCCCGGGGAGTATTCCCACTTTGCTGAACCCAAGCCCCTAGTGTAGCAGAGATTCCCAGGAGCCTCCACGTGTCTCTGCATGAATAGGGATTAGGGAAAGCAGCTCTTTGCCAAATCCAAGTGATATTCCAGAGGCAAAGCCCACAGTAAAAGCTTTGCCAGTGACTGCTTTCGCAAGCGTCTGATCCCAGCCCGATTCCCAGATCAGCCCTGAAGAAGAGGGAAAATAGGGATCTGCACCTCAAGTCTTTGATAACAGACTGTTGTTTAGAAAGCCAGTGGTTGCCCTGTGGTCCATCTCAGCACTATTTGCAGGCTGAGGGGCTCTTCTGGGGCACGTCGTTGTTCAGCTCGTTACAACACTCCAGGTTTGCAGGGGCTGGTCACAGGCTGCCGTTAGGTTGCTTCACAATTGCTACACCAAGGTATGGACCAAGTCCTGCTTTTCCTGTTTCAACTGTAAATACAAAATTCAGTTGATTGCAAGGCCCTGTAGTGAGTTGAGGAAAGCTTTGACAAGTGCCCTGTCAGTTGGATGTGTGCAGCTCAGTGGGACCTTTCCATGTGCAGGGGCTGTGCTGCATCCTGCAGCCTCCGGATGGATTATTGTTTCCTTTCCAGATTTGCCAAAAATACCCCTCAATTCACATTTCCAGGGAATTCTGCAAGTTCAGCCTGCTACAAACATTCATGACCTGCTCATGACCACTGAAATACCAGGGGGGTGAAGAGACCTCAATGCAACAGTTTGCTGATCTCCCACGCTGCTGGCTCTGATCCATTCTTGCTGCTTCAGCTGCAGAAAGAAAGCAGATTTCCCCATGGAAATCTGGCTCTCCCTGCATGGCTGAAGAGCTGTGTGTCTGCCCCATCCTCTCCCCATCCCTCTGCACACCTCTGCCTTTCTTCAACAGCACAAAACAAACTCTAGAAGGGTTTTATTTAATAATTTAATTGGACAGGTTTTATTTAATTCTCATGCCCCCTGTGCTGGGGGTTTTGCCAGGCACACTGGCCTTCCGTGCCAGAGCCACAACCAAAAGCCATCACAGCCCTACAAGTGGGAGAATACAGGTAACACTGTGGTAATGTGAGCAGTACCAAGAGCAAACCTGGTTTGTCAGGAGGGCACAGATAGGCAAGGAAAGGAACAGTAGTTTTAATTACTAAACCTAGCTGGAGCTTCCTCAGAGTTTCTGGCAGGGTTCAAAAGAGGATCCTGGTGTCCCTGAAGGAGCTCAGCACTGCCCACAGAGCCCACTGGAGCAAAAAACAGGGAGGGAGGGAAAGTGTTGCCCAGCATCCCAACACAAACTGGATAAAATCCAAAGAAAGGGATCTCATGCAGGTGAGATTTGAAGGTGCCCATTTCTCTCCTTTCACAGGTGTTGGGAGCAATGGGTTAAAAGAAGAAGACTGGTGAGGAAGATTGTAAATGTTCAATTGACCTTGCAGCTGGGAACAACCCTTGATAAAGCAGTGTAAGCAGCAGACCAGTGTTCCTCCAGCACAGATCAGGTTTGTGTACCTCTGCCTGGGTGTTGCTTTGGGGATCCCTGGGACAGCTCAGTAATGGGAATAAATTTGCTCTTTGTGCTTGAGCCATGGGTTTGTGGCTGTCCTGCCTGCCTGTGCTGACTCACACAACAGAGGAGCCAAGTCAGCCAAGGCTCCAAGGCTGTGTTTTAGACTTCTTGGAGCAGCCAAATCCCACCTCTAGTGTGTGGCAGCAGTGAGCACTGCACTGTTCAGCATCTTGGAAAGATAAAGCTACAAGTGCTCCTGATTTCTGCCCGTGCACCACAGGACGTGTCCCTTTGGACAAGCCCAGCTGTGTCTCACATTAAAGGCACAAATGGGCAATTTCTCCTGCAAAGCCTTTGTAAGAATTCAGGGCTGTGAACAGCACCAACTGCACAGCCAAGGGATTTAGGGCTGAATTAGGTACTCACTGGAGTTTGACATTTCCAAAGAGTTACTCCAAGCTGTCAGTACTGGAGCGTGCCTCCAGCAGATGGGCAGCAAGACATGCTCTGTTCACTGCTGTCTGAAGGATCTTTGGGTAAGCTCAAGGCAGCAGAAGAAAAGCTGCAAGAGTCCCTGGCCCCTGCAAGGGAAGGCTCAGCACTGCAGGCTGTTTATAAATAGCCAGTTTCAGGAAAAGGCCCTTTCCGTTCTGCTGTCAGCACGCTGCAAAGAATAAACAGTTCTCAGGGCTGAAAAAAAAGCCCTCCTTATCCTCCCATGCAAAACCTGCCCCCGTGTGCTCAGCAAGCTCCAGCATTCAGGGTCCCCCAGCCATCAGGGAGGCAGGCAGCACACCCTGAGTCACATCCTCCACAGAAATGTTTGTGGCAGGTTTGACGTGGCCACCAGGCAAAAGGCAGGCTCGTTAACACAGGATGTGCAATCAGGGCCCTCATTTCTGGACTGCTGACCTGGGTTATGCTCAAGAGGGGTTGAGCATGCTGGAATAGTGCCCAGGGTGTGAGGGCACAGCCTTTCATTACAGAACATCACCACACTTCCACAAATCACCTGAGTGATTGCTATTACTATGAACCACTATGGTATCCCAGAGGAAAACAGGTGAATACTCTGCCAGGGTGAGACTGGTATCAACAGATCTGTGAGCACTGGGAGGGAGTATGCAGCTTCTGCTCTGAGCACTGGGCAGCTCAGCCCAGCACAGCCCCATAGGAACTTCTTTATGGACTTGTCTAACTCAAAATAGCTCAGACCTGTCTAGTGAAGACAGTTCCTGGAATCTTGGCACTTTCTAGAAAGCACACCTGATCTTTCCTTCTGTTTTCATCCCTGGAAACCCAGGACTACTCTGATGCCCAGTGCAAAGGGGTTGGAAGGGACAGGAGAGGACTGCCATCGGTGAGGGTGGAGTGGAAGAAAAGTCCTGTGTATAGCTGGGTCCATTGCCACAGCAGCATCTTGAAGTCAGCTCTTTGGAGCAGCCAGTGTGAAGCAGAAAAGAGAACGGACAGGGTGTGATCAGCCTGTCCTCCCCATCCCAGCACAGCTGTCCCCAAATGAGGAGGGACACTCAGGTGCTGCAGAGTGATTGCTTGGGGGCCAACGGTGGTGACCTCGCCCTGCTACGGGCACCGCTGATCAGCCGTGGTGCTGAGAGAGCCAGCGTAGGCAGGAAGGGTCCGGGCACCCGGGGCCACCAGGGGCTACCTGGGGCCACATGGGCCACCCAGGGCCACCAGGGGCCACTCAGGGCCACCCGGGGCCATCAGGACCAACCAGGGCCACCAGGGGACCCAGGACCACCAGGGGCCACCCAGGGCNCTCAGAAGCAGCAAGTGTTGCAGTGGTGATGCAGGACGGTGCTGGCCCCGTCCTTCCCACAGCCACGCTGTTTGCTCCAGAGATGTGGGGATGTGTGGGCTATGTGTAACAGTGATATGTTCACACTGTGCACCCTCAGAACACAGAGAGAGGAACCAGAGCCCTGGGAATCCTCCTTGCTGCAGCAGAACANGGAACTCCCGCGGGGCGCTGCTGCCCTCTCGCGGCACTCAGGAGAAATGCCGCCCAGTCCGGCCTCGGCGCTGCGGGATGCGGGGTGCGGGGGTAGCGGGATGCGGGGTGCGGGGTGTCAGGTTCGGGAGCGGGGTGTGGGGAGCGGAGTGCGGGATGCAGGGTGTCAGGGAGCTGGATGCAGGGAGCGGGACGTGGAGTGAGAGGAACGGGGTGCCAGGTGCTGGGTGCAAGGTGTCTGGTGCTGAGTGCTGGGTGGGGAGTTCGGGGGCGGAGTGCCAAGACCTGGGTGATGAGTGCTGAGGGTCCTGGGGTTCACAACACTGAGGTCCCTTCTCAGAAGCAGCAAGTGTTGCAGTGGTGATGCAGGACGGTGCTGGCCCCGTCCTTCCCACAGCCACGCTGTTTGCTCCAGAGATGTGGGGATGTGTGGGCTATGTGTAACAGTGATATGTTCACACTGTGCACCCTCAGAACACAGAGAGAGGAACCAGAGCCCTGGGAATCCTCCTTGCTGCAGCAGAACACACTGTAAGCACAGCAGCACCGTGGGAATTCTCTTAACAGCCACTGCTGTCACCCAGCAGGGCCAGGGAAGTTGCTGGGGTTTAGGCTTCCTTTCAGCCTTGCTTTTAGCCAGGAACTCAATGCATGAGAGACAACTTTCTTCTTAAGACTCAGGTGTTTATTAATTCTTATCTACATTACAGTCTCATAAGTGGTGAGTTCTGCACACTCACTAACTGAGCACAAAATGGAGATCCTTCTCTATCTCTACCACGTCTTTTCAACGATAAATCCCCCAATTATGAAATGACACCGAAATTATTTTTACTTTAAACCAAATAACCAACTACTTGTGGTCCACATTTTCTAACCAATCACAAAAACTACCCAAACTTGTGAAGAAGAAGGTGAAGAAGAAAGTGAAAAGGACTCAGACAACACCTTAAATCCTCAAATTTGGCTCATACACATTACTATATACTAAACTCTTAAATCTTTGTTCTTTACCCTGTGAGATCACACACTTCTACAAACTCCACACCCACAATCTCAGTGCTGTCACTCAATGTTGGAAGCCTGTTCCAAGGCCTCAGATCAAATGTGGTGCTTGCTGGAGAGTCAGCACCTTTTAACCCAGAAAAGCTCAAATTTTCAGCATCCAGGCTTCCAACAGGAAGGGACTCTGTCCCTGCACTCAGCCTTGGTGAGACCACACTGTGAGTTCTGCGTTCAGTTCTGGGCCCCTCACTTCAAAATGGACATTTAGGTGCTGGAGCGTGTCCAGAGAAGGGCAACAAGGCTTGTGAAGGCTCTAGAAAAACACGTCTTACAAAGAACTGGGTTTGTTTAGTCTCGAGGAGGCTCAGGGGAGATCACATCACTCTCTGCAACTCCCCAAGAAGAGGTTGTAGTGAGGTGGGTGCTGGTCTCTTCTGCTGGGCCCACAGTGAGAGGACAGGAGGAAAAAGCCTTTAACCGAGACAGCAGAGATTCAGATGAGATATTAGAAAAAAATATATTCCAACTCCCTATTGGAAGGTGCTGTCCAGGGAGTTGGTGGGTCACTACCCCCGGAGGTGTTGAAAAGGCACCGGGATGTGGCGCTGGGTGATGTTTTAGTGGTTGAGGGGTTACAAATGGCGGTGCTGGGCGGACGGTGGGACTGGATGATGTTCCAGGTCTACTCCCGCCCTTGGCGACTCCGCGGTTCCTCACTCCGGCCCTCTCTCCCCTCACACCGTTCCCCTCCTCCCTCACTGTCCCCCTCTCTGCCCT